>DWEJ01003432.1:0-10440 GCA_018245835.1 Mysoria sejanus stolli | reverse complement strand
TATTACAATCATTCTATTGGCAAATATCTATGAGAGGATAGTTATGAACCGCAGTAAAATGCATCCCACTAACTACCAATATTACACGTCCATAAAACAAACAATATTGATTTATTACAAGTAAGTTGAAATTATAATTCATATTAAACTCTATATAAACATACATAACATATTTTGACTTTAATAAGATTGTTCTGATGACAGGTTGTTAATCATTAAGAGGAGACTATTGAGTGACTTGAGTTTTTTAGAAATCAACTTACATTTTTGTGTCAATAAATTGTCTATATACATGGGAGGGAGGCAGGGAGAGCAGGTAGGATTCGTTCAATTTTTACGCTAAGCCCTGTAGAAGATAAACTATTTTGGTTTTCAAATAACTTCAAATCTACTATGCACGTCTAAAAAAATACTATTAATTTCATGTAAAAATCATTTTTATATAGTTGTAACTCTTTAAACAAAAATAGTAACACATTTAAAATTTCTTCAATTTTAAAATAAAGGAAGTGTTTTTGGTTTGACGCCATACTTTTGTACAGATTTTCTAATACATAAAGTAACGTAACTTCACGCCTGTAATCCCCGAAGAGGTAGGCAGAGGAATGCAGTACCCTCCCACGTTTCACCCGTTATATAGTTACATAAAGTTTTATCCAAAACTTCTTTTAGAGAATTCATAGAGAGGACATTCGTCATAAGCCTGTCCCGTTTGTGCTCCTTTAACATATATTCACAGCATAAAGCTATGTTCAGATGGCAAAATTTTAAAGCACGTTTTCAAATCGCGCGTTTAGACATCCTAATATTAACATAACCGATGACATACGCGCGTGTTAACGCGCGTCAGCAAGCGTCAACGCAGCGCTTAGAGAAAAAGTTTAGGCGTAGACGATCGCGCGTTGACTAGCGCTTTGATATTTATGTAACATCCGTATGCTGTTTAGTTGAGCACGCGCTTTCATCGCGATTACACGTACTTCTTTTGAAACGAATAGTGACGAGTGCCCTCGCAACGCGCGTTAGCGCTCATCATCTCAACTATCTTTAAATTTGATCGTGCGTAAACGCAAGTTAACGCGCGTTACATGGGAACTTAGACTAAGGCTGTGTCCCCAGGTAGGGAAACTGTTAGCGGTCGACTGAGTGAGCCGCAAATTTGTGGCGAACTGAAATTCGAGTGAGTAGCGAACTCAAATCAATTTTCGTGCGTCGCAAGCGAACTATTATGAGTTAGTCGTATCGGCGCCGCCGACTGAAAACGGTTTTGCTGAGAGTTAGCCGCTAACTGAGACATTTGGCGCACGTAATGCTGGAAACTGCGTAAAGTGAGCGCAAAACTAGCAAACTATGGACACTCCGTTTGAAATATATGGAAGGGCGTAGTAAACCGATACGCCGCTTAGTCAGTCGGCCGCTCACTGTTTGCCTACTGGAAACACAGCCGAAGGGCGTAGTAAACCGATACGCCGCTTACTCAGTCGGCCACTAACAGTTTGCTTACTGGGGACACAGTCTAAAGGTGAAATAATATCCAATATTACAGTACGAATCCACCCCACTTACAACTTAACAAAAGTACCCCAATCCGAGGAATCAACAAATTAAATTAATATACAAATAAATGATTTAGGTGGGTTAAAGTAACACCATAAATATGAAATCAAGAGTTTATAGCATATTCTATAATTAGGCAGTGTTCAAGTATTACGTATCACATTTTTTGAAGATTTAGAGCCGGACCTCATTAGTTTCTTGGATAAACGTTTAACTTAATTCCAGATATAGGCCTAAGGGTTGCATGATGGGGCGACATAACCAAATGTTTCGGAGTGTTCTTAGAGGGGGCCACGCGGAATCTTGAAAAGAACTTGGCTATGCACGCTCCGGACTGAACCTTGGCGAAACGCATACCTGTAGTAAAATCAAAAGGTTATATTATAATCAATAGGTTTCTGTATCAACAAAAAATTTCAAGTTTTGTGTATATAACACACCACCTTAAAATCAATTAATGATGCAAACACATCAAATATAGAAGGTAATTGATATTAAAGTACATTACGTACTTGCCCTCAACATTCGACCTAAGACGGTGCTAGTGTTTAACGTTCCTTATTGAGTTCATACAAACTCATGCTGATGCCATATTTGCTGCATGCATATAAGAATTTAAATGTTTTGCCAAACAAAAGTATTTTTTCTGTTAATACGTATAAAACATATATTAAAGTGAGGTAACATTACGCCTGTAATCTCTGAACAGGTAGGCACTGGCACTTCCATGTTTTTCCAGATACGTTTACGTTCCACTATGGAATAGGTATTGCCTGTGAGCCTATGTCATACACCGGGCATACATCCAGACTCCGAGCCACTGTAGTCCAGTCAACATCTTGAAAAACGTGAAAAATAGACATAAGGCTCGTAAAAATATGAGCTCATTCGATCCGGAATGACAATTAGAAAAAGATGTTTTGAGGATTTTACAGCACGCAAAAAAATCCAATTGTTATTAACAAATGAAGATGAAAAAAAGGTTTTAGTTTATAAGTCCAGAAATATTAAGAGTTAAGGAATTTAAAAAAGCAGATTCTTAAAGATGTATAAAAAATTGAATAAAAAAATTAATTTTTTTTTCAATTTTTTATACAATTTTTTTTTATCTTCACGCCTATAATCCCCAAAGAGGTAGGCAGAGGAATGCAGAACACTCCACCGCATACCTTTTTACGTCCCACTATGGAATAGGTGGTGAGCCTATTGCCATCTATCGGGCACTTGTCAAGACTCCGAACCACTACTAGAATGAAATTTAATTTTTCAGATTCTTCTAGAATGTATTTATTATGTATGTAAATCGGAATAATTCGGTCGCAATTACAATTTATTGCTAATCGACCGGCATATTATGCTATTTTATTATTAAATAAAGATTATATGTCGCGCCGCGACGTCGCTACAGTCGGCGGCAGCTTATGAATGACGACCTGGAATACGTCTGATATTAGTTGAGCTAACACGAAAAATATACAAGAATTGAGCTTACTTAATACATACACATAATGCATACATTAATATACCTATATAAATTTAAACACTTTTTATTAGGTCAGTAAGAGCTATAACGGTTAAAAGATTTGCGACAAAATATTAAGTATTGAAATTAAATGGACGTTTATTAGTTATTTGTTTGACGTTTATTAGTTACTTGTTTGACGTATATTAGTTATTTGTTTGACGTTTATTAGCAATTTGTTTGACGTTTATTAGTCAATTAGTTTTAGTTCCATTAAAATGTTCATACATTTCCCTACATTAACGGTTTTCTTAACCTGAATTTCCTTTAGAACGTCCAAGATTTTGTCAAATTTTTCCTATTTGACCATTTATACCTTACGTATTATAAATGTGTTTTGGAAAACAATGAAGTATTTCGGGACCGTACGCGATCATCATCATGTGCCTGTTGCGGTCCACTCCAAGAAATAGGCCAAACCTGAATATATACGCTAAGCATGAAGTTGGGTTGGGTATTGAAGAGCACAGCTTTAAGCACCGCTTACGCAGCTACCCATAGGTGACCAAGGCATGTGACCAAGGCTGTGCCATACCACGATCTGCCAGTGCCGGGTTTAGTTGCCTTCTACGAGTTCTTTAGTTGCCTTTCTTCTACACGGGGACGAGGAATGTATTCTTAATCCGCCCCGACCTTAGGCGATAGACATCCTTAGTTTGTACTTGCCGCTATAGTAAAAAAGCGTAACAATATGTGTGTATTTCACATTAAAGATATTACTAACAAAAACGACTAACTACTAAGTGGATAATCATTAGCTAATGGCACAATAGTGAGTCAAATATTGTCAACCGCAGAGTTGCGTTTATAATTCACTAAGCCGATTGGATCTGAAACAAAATTGGAAACTTCTGGAAGGTTGCCCAGCATGGTTGTAGCACTGAGTCAGTCGTTTTGACAGTTGTCACTCTTATAGACGGACGCTTTTGACAGTTGTTGCTGTATCATCGATGGTCGAAAAAAGAAATGAAATTCCATCGCTAAAGCAAGCACACAGGGAACATCAATTACAAAGATGCGTTGATTTTACTTTCGCTTCAATGGCCGTTATTAATAATATTGACGATCAAGAAACTCATCATCTGACGTACATACCTACGTACACTTTCATCTTTATACTCGTATATGTATGTAGGTAGGTAGCATAAGAAATTATGTTTTGATAGTGGAGATTGCACACGGTAGACTACCACGATAGATAAGATTATTAAAGTAAACATAGCTGGTGTAACTTAGAGTGTAGTGCGCTCCTCTGTCTACCTCTTCGGGAATTACAGGCGTAATTACATGCTATTTTTTTTTACTTTTATAAAAAAAGTTTATTAATTGTCGCTATATTGCCTCTAAAATTTTCGTAGATGCTCACACCGAGGGGTTTCACGCAATTAATTATACGCACTCTCTTTCTCCAGGCCTCTTTACTAGAGCACTTGTGCATTAGCAGCAACAGCAGCCCAAAGGTGATTGTTGCCAAGCCGGACTATCCTATCCAAAGGCAAACGGTAGAGCTAGTCCCAGGAATAAGGAATTCAGATGTGTTAAAAAAAATCAACAAACAATACTAATATAGGATATTAAGCCCGATTGTTACTAATACAAACAAACAAATTACAAATGGATGTAAATCTTTGAATAGTTTTAATATTATTATTATTATTGTTATTGTATTTTTGCGACAGGTCGCTTTTGGGGTAGCACCGAGTGCCAAATATTTTTATCTTTTTATTTATTTCGTTAATTAATTAGTTTTTTTCTGGTAATTTTCCATGGCTCTTTAACATGACTACTAGTACTTCAACTAGCTTAAGCCCAGTCAGCTGCAGAAGAACGGTTAAAATTTCTCTAGCAAACAGATCTCGTCCTAATCGAAATACGTTCTCCAGGAGATGGTAAGAGTGAAGCGTCAAGGAAACAAGGAGCCGCGTGTCCCTGCAAGACACGCCATATTATACTCGTCTTCGTTGTTCACTGGAGCGCTACGGCGTGGAGGTGAGCGTCCAGAGACAGTTCCGTCCAGGTTCTTGCAAAGCGGATAAATGTAACTTCACGCTGTTATCCCCGAAGAGGAAGGCACAGGAATGCAGAACACTCCCACTATGGAATAGCTGGTGAGCCTATTGCCATGCATCGGGCACATATCCAGACTTCGAACCACTACTAGAAAATCTAAATTACATTTTTTTTGCAGTGGTCGACCCAGGAATCGAACCCAGGACCTCCCGATCGGCAGTCGCACTTGCAATCAACACGACCAACGATGCAGGAGTATCATTTATTACCATATTATTTATTTATTTATTTATTAACGCCTTATTGTAACACCTAATAACTGGGTAAATAGAACCAAAAGGTGGACTTGGTGTCTAGTGGCATTCTCTACTACGGTGATCGTGAAAAGTTACGATAGATTTACTATAAAAGTTAACATAAGTTAAAGCGTAACTCACAATGTTGTATATTCTGTACAAATTTCTTTTATTTGAATGTACTCCTTAAAGTTTTCAAAAGGGTGACATATAGAGACCGCTCTTTTAGCGATAACACGGCCTATTGTTTGTAAGAGAACGTATTTGAATAGAAATGAGAAACTAGACTACCCTAGTTTCTTATGTCGCGTGCAATGAAGTATTTTTGTTATGTTTTTCGTGGTATAAACTCTCAAAAATGAATAATACAAAATTGACTGATAGACAAAATGACTTTACTTGACATACAATCGGAATCCTTAAGCTGAGCTGTTTTTCATCCAAATCCTACTCTGCCTTTGATAAGGGCGGGATTAGGTTTAAGGCTCACCAATTCATTGCTTACAACGCCTATACAGATTAATATAGAACAGAAAATATTCTTGATATTCTTCTTTACCTATGTTCTTTAAAATAGGTTAACATATTGGCATAATAGTACGTTTATGACAAACACACCTCATACAAAATCTAAAATATATACGCACAAGTAAGTACCTATCTTTGTTTCCAGATAACGACTAAACGAACGTTCGTTAAATTACGTAATTATCCTTGATGATAAGTGTACCGGTTTAACTCATGTATGTTTTTTCGGGACTAGTTAAACACGCATGAGTTAGCCGTTAATATATAGTCATGTATATGAACACACACGAAACATTTAGCAGTGAGATAATAAAACTAGATACACATTAAAAGTGCCGTTTTATCGCGAATACGAAATCTATAAAAAAACGTTGAAGATGTACTGCCGGTGTATGGCAATGTACCTAGCTCCTATAACATGAATCCTATAACAAAACCGGCGAAAAGGCGGAGTGCTTCACTTCCCTGCCTTACTCATAAGGAATAATAATAAGTAAAGAAAAGTTAAACATCGTAAAATTATGTATTCTGTTTATATGTTAAGAATATACTTTATTCTCTATATGACGCGACTGCCGATCGAATTCAAATACCGGAGCGAGCACTATGTAAATTTTCTAACTAAGAATTTTTAGTATTACATCCGAGTTTGGATATGTGTCCGGTGTATGACAACAGGCTCTTCGGGGATTACAGGCGTGATATTACGTTATCTATATGTGCTATAATTATTAAAGGAAATAAAATTATTTTATTTCTAAATAACACAAATTATCTATGTATAAAATTGTATGGCAAAGCACTCAGGTGAGGCTATTCGTCAGTCTGGTACTCGCAAACCGGACAGCGATGGTTAGACAAGCATCGAGTCGGATGCGCTTAAAATCAATTACATTATGCGTTCCATTTTTAAATCGATTTTTTATTAAATTTCTCGGTCGGTTTAGGTTGTAGAGATCTTTCTTTTCACCAATAATAACTTCACACCTTTATTCCTTCGATTACGTAGACAGTAACTTCCACTTCCACTATTATACATCTAATGGAATAAAAGGTGATGCTTTTGCCTATTTCTATTAATAAAAGCTTATATCAGACTTTTATATTACGTTATCTAATTATGGGACCAATGCTATTAATGCCCACTATAATATAAATATTACTAAACATAATCATATATCATTTACTATTTAAAACATAATAATACGATATTATTTTTAAGTGATACTATCACTGTATTAGAATTATTATTGAATTGAAAACAGTACATTAAGTCATTAGTTAATTAATAAACTTTAATGGTATGTAATTAACACTATCATTTGCCAAAGTATTACATTACATCATCTTTGAACCACGGAGACTGTCCATTAATTCTAAGCTATTAACAAACGAAACACACAATTTTGTACACTAATGGGAATACTATAAGACGTAGCGGTTATATTATCATTTGATAATAACCAATACTTTATCAAAAAATAGAATGTATGTATGTACATTTATTTATTTATTTACATGAAGTGGAAGCACGGCATGTAACAACAGACATGTATGATATTCGTCGCTCTCTGCCCATCCCGTAAGGGACCAAGCTTGAAGATGTACATGTGTGGTGTAGTATAGTAATAAATTATAATAAGACTGTACAGACAGATACAGCCACCCAGAAGTCATGGAAAACAAAGAGTCGGTGGAATAATTATATGAATCCCTTCAAATCATGTCTCCGTATATATTTAACGTTATAACTCAATAGACGTCATAATTTAATAAACTTCAACTACTGCTAGTTCCAACCGCGCGCGGAGGCAAGACGGGAAACTACCGGAGAGAAGAATGACATCGCTATCATTACAATGATTTAGTGGTTTGAGAGGCCTCTAGTAATTTCCACGGCACGAGAAACACCACTTTTCCCAATTGCTATGGAATGTAAAGTGATTTCGACACGAAACATATGAACATTTTCCCAATAAAATATTATTAAGGTCAAATATATAACCACGCCAAGTCTGGCTTGGGGCACGCACAGATCACCGACTGCCAAATATTCTTATGGATATGGATAAACAGGAAACAAATTCAGACTGGAAACAACTACTAGAAATTTAAAATAGAAATTCTACGTAACTTCACGCCTGTAATCCCCGAAGAGGTAGGCAGAGGAATGCAGAAAACTCCCACGTGTCTCCGGTTACGTTTACGTTCCACTATGGAATAGGTGGCGAGCCTATTGCCATGCATCGGGCACATCGGGCAAATTCTAGTTAATAAAAATCTAATAGTATTCGATGTGGGACTTCAAGCTAGGACTACTAGATAAACAGTCACGCTCGCTATCCCTGTATAATAAATTGTAATCTGTATCAATAAATTGTAATTTTCATAGCGTTGTGGTAAATCCACTTACATAGTTTCGACGAGACAATATTACCTCTTTCACTGACATCTGTCCATCGCTCCTACCAAAGTTTTGTTAAGAAATCATTATTACCGCGCAATTTTGCATACACTAAACGCAGGTACAACTTAGCACGCTGGTGGTGAAATTTTGCGTATGTGTGAAAACTATTCATTTATTCATACAATATGATAATGTTGTGTGTGTGTGTGTATTGTAAAAACATTCCCATGATATGAAGTAAAATGAGAAATAAATACATTTCGCTAGCCGAATCTGTTGATCACTTATTTGCGTGTCATAATATTTGCTTTATAATATCTTTCAACATATTATCTTCTGGCACGTGTAATCACGTATCGCGAAGTGTGAGTGGTTTCGAACTCATAGAACATATTTCATCTACACAGTAGGTACATTAAGTAGATTAATATTGGTTAGGCTCTATAAGCTATTGCAATATCTCCGTCGCTTATTACTTGGGCCGTAGACGAAAAGATGTTCTAGACCGCATTCCAGGCGCCGCGAGAGTAATGCACTCTTAATTGTATATAAACCATATATATTATATTATATGTATATCTATAATAAACGAATACACGACGACCAAAGCTCAATGTTAAATGGTGGGCGGAAAGAAATTAATATGAAAATTTGTTGTTGCATACAGGTGACATAAGATTGCTAAAAGCCGCGACGTGAAAAAAAACAGGTCTAAAGTCGTAATACAGTGGTGATTAATTAAATATATTATATACCAGTTTACGAAATGTATTCAATATTAATTAAAAAAACACAATTCGATAATGGAATTATCGAAAAATCACGTCATCTGCGTTTTTATGATATCTATATTTTTGAAATACGTTCTTGTAATTATATATCATTGTTAAATAAATAATTTAGTAATACCATTTATGTGCTAGTGGTTACCATGATACCATCGTAAGCACATATGAAATACTTTTTTTTTCCACAACAGTAGCACGATCTCAGTCACTGAACACTGTTCAACTGTACTGTACAAAGTCGACACGATACAATATACGAAATATAAATATGCGGTCGGAGTATACGATTACTCTTAGCTATTCAAAATTCACGGGCGCGAATCTAATATTGTATTTCGTATCCGCCGCGCTCCAAGACACGTTCGCACCGTACGCGGTCAGCCGCCAAACTGAATGATTGCAGCACAGCATTGGTGGCTGAGAGCGAAATTGGTTTCTGAACGTTAGAACGAAGGACAATTAAAAATGAACTTTCTTCCGTTCGGGTTACGTTTGAATGTAAGATGGCAAAATGATCGTTTTTTCTTGCGGACTATCGGAACAGGTTGGACACGAGAAATTCGCAACCTAACAGGAAGTGATAAGACTCCGTTAAGATAAATAAATAGTGTTTTACGTTTCCAAGGCAACGGGTCGTCAACCCTGGAACAATATTATTGTGATAGCCCGACATACCGAGAGCTTATCATTATGAGCGATTTAGTTGATACCGGATTCAAATAAAATTTCCTAAATGATTTTTATGATATTTATATAGAAAACAATTTAAAAAGGACAACTCTTCGCCCCCGAGAAATACGCTAGCAGTCACAATGTACTGAATCAATAACCGATCGTGTTTACATCAGTTTACTCGTGCACGATGTCACAACATTACTGAACAAAATGCAGTATGTTGCGCGCATCCCTCGACATATTCATTCACATTAAAGATATTTAAAAATGTATATATACCTACGATTAAATTATAAGCTCGTTCTAAATAATGTTATGTAGTTCAATTTTATATTATGTAGTTATTAATTATCATGTAGGAAATTTTTATTAATACATTTTTTGGAAACTTGTCGTAGGTACTTGTCGTTCGTACAGTCTACGTTTTGAATTGATTAATATGTATATTAAAATCAAAAGTACCTACATTTGCGCTTATGATACTTCTAAATGCTACGGAGATATTTTTGATAAAAAAATATACGAACGTAGAAATGTAAAAAGTTACTCATTTTTAATTCGTTTTATTATTTGATTTTCTAATCATGATGGAAGACTGACAGAGAAACGGCTTATTAATATCCAAAACTAGATAAACTCATTCAAGGTAATTGTCAG
>DWEJ01003431.1:0-10441 GCA_018245835.1 Mysoria sejanus stolli | reverse complement strand
GTGAGCCTCTTGCCATGCATCGGGCACATATCCAGACTCCGAATCATTACTAGAAAATCTAAATTAGAAAATTTTTGTAGTGATCGACCCTGAAATCGAACCCGAGGCCTTCCAATACAGTCGCACTTGCAACCAACACGACCAACTATGCTTTTCTTTTAGATTTCCGATATCATCGAATTACGGTCGTACTGCCTCCTCTAACTAGGTACGAGGATATACACTTCCGCGCTATAAATCTGCCTCCTAACTATATTATTATTCATTCTTTTGACATAAATAACCGTCCAAGTTTCTTTTTCTACTTCCTTTTGTCATTGCGTAGTTCTCTGAATATATCTATTTCATCGGCTACAAATACTTCTTGATACTTATTTCGACTGCACCCAATGTTCTATAATAAACCTTACGTTGTCCTGATGTAATGCTTTGTAACCACTGACGTCTTGTTGGTACATCTCATCTCTTTGTAGGACTGATTACCGCATCAATTAGAATACCTTAGAATATAACATTTATGGCTTGTAATCTCTATGTTTCAGAGTGCGACACGACGTTGCATGTCATATTATTGTTAACATAACTAGTTATAGTTGAGTCAGTATTTACATTAATAGTAGTGACAATAGATTGATTTTTATACTGTAATGTACTTCTGCGTCAAATTACTTGTGTAATTCCGTCTCACCAGGCCTCTTGCCTCTTGCACAGAGCATCGACTGCCAAACATTTCTATCCTAACGAACTGACGCACTTGTTTTGTGATCGTTACTTTCACTATAATGGTGCGCTAAATTTTTAAGCGTTTAGCAAGCAAAATGCTATAACGTGGGCTGTGCCTCTTGACACGCTGAGTTGAAAGGCGATAAGAGGCGAGTGGCTGTCGGCGAGTGGTCGATCACCGCTAAGTGGTCGAGGGATGCCTCTTCGCTTGCTACTTTGTGAGTGCATCCTTGTAACTCCAGCATATAAATATTCCCTCATCCGTATAACGTTAATAAGAGATAATTAATGTGTCCTAAGTCCTACAGTAAAATCTATGAAATAAATTAAATGACAAATACGTATCTATAGTTTTTCTTTTTAAAAACTAAGGAATGTTGTTTATAATATGAACAGATATTATTGAATATTAAAGATATTATTGAGTATTGAATACAGATATTATTGAATTGGTATTATTTGTAAACGTCATAATTATACAGAGTATTATATACGTTACGCTGAATACTACATATATCTATTATTGTACTCATATGTCGTTTATACATTCACAAATTAAATAACTACGATTACGGTCGTTTTTGTAATGTATTAAGTTCGTTCGTTCGTTATTGTAATGTATTAGGTTCGTTCGAATTTTTACTCTAATATAATAAATGACTTAATATCAGTTCATTGAGTATACGTAAGTAAAAATATTAAATCTTATTACTATATTTCATGCCAGGTCCGCTGTATGGTAGGCAGAGAGCGCCATAAAGGTATGAGAGTATTTAAAGCTTAACTCAACGGAATATTCAGACTGTTTCCAATCTGTTAGTTGCAAGGATAGATAGCTCATTAAATCATATATACCTTTTACTGGGTTATATCCAGAAGGGGTAGAATTAAGTGTTATATTGACAAGAGGACAGTCAACTGTTTATAAGTGGTCAATTGTTGCCAGTTTGAGTGATCGCGAGGCAGATTCTGGACAGAGTAGAAACGCAATAATATTGATCCACTTTTATTTCTAATTGGAGTCTGCAGCATTTCTTAACGATCAAAGGTACAAACAGTAATAAAAATAAATATTCACCTGTAATATTAAGTTTCCTCTAAAATTAGTGTACTACACTAGCAGCGAATCGGAACTTTATATGGGGATGTAATCGCCGTTATTTCGTGAACTTGTTTTAGGTTTTTGTTATAGAGTTCTCTCTATCTTATTTAATCCTTTTTTATCGTTCCGCTGTTGGACCACAGGCCTTCTATTCCAGTGAGAGGGTTAGGGCCGTTGTCGCCACGCTGGCCAAGTGTCTGTGTTATTATATTTGCAATAATTGCTTTTCATATTTAATTATAAAGCGTAAAGAACACTCAGCAAATTATTTGTACGGATACTTATGATAACTTCATAACAGCCACCCTCGTGATCAATGCACAAAGTATATCATAAAGGAGATTAGCGTAACAAATCTAAACAAATGGGCGTTTATCCCGTGCGTTTCGCTGACGTCGATATCGTAGCAATATCGGGAGTTCATTTCACGGACAGCGGAGCCCGCAAATGAAGTTCCCGGCAGAGCGCGCGCCCGGCCTCGCTCCCTCGACCCTCCGTGAATATATTTCTAATGTTTATGACGTATTTATAACGATTTAATAGCAACCAGATTTTGTCATAACTAGAGTTGTATGAATATTAAAATGTCTCATTTGATCTATTTTCGTAGTTGTTGACATTTATTTAGTAATGTGAGATAGTGAATATGTGTTTTGTAAATTCATTTACTTTTAAATTGCCGCTGAGAAACAGGTGATCCAAAATCGACAGGATCGTGTGTTTTGGCTTAGAACAGGTGTATTGCCAGCTGCGAACGTCTGTTGAATGATTTGATTCCATTGTATTTATAGACATTGAATTTTCCACTACATATACATAAGTAACCTCAAACCTGCAATCCCCGAAGAGGTAGGCAGAGGAATGCAGAACACTAACACGTTTCACCGGTTACGTTTACGTCTCACTATGGAATAAGTGGTGAGTCTATAGACATATCCAGACTTCGAGCCACTACTAGAAAATCTAAATTAGAAGAATTTAGTAGTGCCCGACTCGAGAATTGAACCCAGGTTTTCCCGATCAGCGGTAGCACTTGCAACCAACACGACCAACGAGGCAGTCATATATACATAGGACTGTCATATGTACATAAATGTAATAAGAATATTTCTTATCGTATAACATGTACCTACTCGTTAGTGTGATAATATGTACCATTGTTCGTTGTATACGTTTATATAATTGTTACCGCTTGTACTCATCACGAAATAAGTATATTTTTGTACTACGGCTTTTGAAACGTAAATTAAGAAAATAAAAAAAAAAACGTAACTTCACGGCTGTGGTGCCCAAAGAGGTAGAGGAATGCAGAACAAAGAAGAAAATTCAGGTGCATAAAATGGTCTACACTGTTATGGCTCGCTCGCTCGCTTGTAAGGAATTTAATTTGTTTTAAATTCAGGTACTGTCATTTGATAATTAAAATGTCTGGCAGCATAACATAGTTAGTGATATTCGTTTTTTATCGATAAAAATTATACAAGTTTTTTTGTTAGTGGATTCGAATTCCGATTGTTATTAGTACTGGATGTGCGTTTTGTTACAAGGTAATAATACATTTAAAATTAACATAATTTTAAAAATTAGAGGTTCTGCATATCTACATACGATATGACCTTACCAATAATCATACTTGGATAGTATCAGTGTCCAGCAATGCAGTGCTGTAGAAGTGAATTAGATCAAGTTGCATATGTATGTTATAAGATTTTGTATACATTATTGTAGTAAGAATTTATTGCTAGAACTCTTTTTAATGTAACTCTATTATTAATCCTTTTGGCGTAACTATATTATTAAATTAATTGTACAATAGCTTATTTCTCACTACTCATTCACATATCATAATTAAATTGTTATGACTGTACTCATACAACGTTTTACATTGATTATTTACCTATTTCCTCAATCATAAGTTAAAATTCCAGTGTTTTAAACACTGTTTGTTGAATTCGTTCAGTTTCATTTTCTTTTTGTTGTTATTTCACAGTACCAAAAATCTCATAATTTATACTTATTGTTAGTCTGAAAAGTACTGCAAGTATTCATCACAAAGCAACTTTGTAATTTTAAGCAGTTAAGTAACAATTATTTATATCTTATATTTAAATTACAAGTTATCCCAACACGTTTTTTAATATGTTAGAAAATTCAAAGCTGTTTCGATTGTGACTAGTACTTTTTTGTATATAATAATTTAAAACATGAATAGATAAATAACCTATCTTCACTTAATAGCTTCGATTTAGACTGAAGTCTTCACAAACGCCGGTTAATGTGCATGTACAAAGAGGATGACGAAGAACTGCAGCAGATGTGCAACAAAAGAAATATTTGAACCTCGGTTCTTCACCAGTACCATTGGCCACGTAGCGTGATCGTATTTTTTTTTCTTTTTTTATATTAAAAAAAATATGGAATCAGACGTACACACAACTTTTAACATCTTACTCGTTTGTAAATTACAATTCGATATGACATTTTTGAATTTGATTTGA
Organism: Mysoria sejanus stolli; assembly: GCA_018245835.1. NCBI lineage: Eukaryota > Metazoa > Arthropoda > Insecta > Lepidoptera > Hesperiidae > Mysarbia > Mysarbia sejanus. The sequence goes on along the minus strand of DWEJ01003431.1, from coordinate 6,118 downwards.
TGAAAGTTCTAGTCATGGCGGTACAACGGTTAAGCAGTGTAGATAAATAGGATTACAAATATTCACTACTCTGCTCTTTATTAAAAGTGACGCTCGAGCAATTAATGTTGAGTTTTGAAATTTTGTCAACATAGCATTTTTAGCCGTTTCTTAAATTTGGTAGAAATAACTAAGTTATATTTGTTTTCAACAGCCATAGTTAATTAATACGACATGATTTATATTAAATCATTCAATAATTACTCGGAAGTGTTGTCATGTTAAATTAATATGATATATTATAGATGTCTTGGTTCTTTCAAATCTTATAAATATTTATTATTATTATCCTGAAATAATGCGTATTAGGAATTTTGTGACTTACAACCTTTCCGGTATACCTTTTGAAATAGTAAAAGATAATAATTTTCAGTTATTATTTGTTTTTAAAATTTGTTGTGATCTAAATATAATGTAATATTAATAGTCTCGATGATGACGAAGACTCGTTTGACATTAAACACAAGTGTTATGATCAAAATAACTTAAAATAGTTTAAAATAGATAATTACATTAATAAATAAGATAAACTTTCTAATTAATATTTTCCAGTAGTGATTCAGAGTCTGGATATATGTCCGATGCATGGCAATAGGCTCACCACCTATTCCATAGTGGGACATAAACGTAACCGGTGAATCGTGCGAATGTTCTGCATTCTTATGCCTACTCCTTCGGGGATTACAGGCGTGAAGTTACGTTTTTCTAAAGTAGATAAAAGACAATAGAATATATATATTAGGTGTGGTTATTTTTACTATCTTTTTCTTTTGTTTCGTAATTATTATATAGGCTCATTCCGTGTGCCCTAGTGAAACGTAAACGTAACTGGTGAAACGTGGGAGTGTACTCCACTACTTCGCCTACCTCTTTGGGGATTACAGGCGTGATGTTACGTGATTATATTACGTAATTATTAAGAGCGAAGTAATACAGGTTTAAGTTATGACTATGATATAATCATAATATTTTTTTTTCACCAGCAACAGTACAATTATAGCATGTACCTACGGGCTATGTTAATCTAGTATTCCCGTATAATTAAGTGAAATAGTGTCAGCCGAACTACATGAGTGCTTCTCAAAAATGTTCAGTTATTATATAAAATCTATATTTTTTAAGCCGTCGTATTAGAATAAAAATATATTTTCAGGTGAAATACAAATTGATCATAGCAACATCTAAAATGAATATTCTAGAAATTTCAATAAGCCTTTGTGTGAATTTCGCATTTGTGTTGGTAGCGTATTCAAAAGGGTACAAAGATAGAGTTGATATCGACTTTGTGGGCTTTCGGAACTCCTGAAATTTTCTGAAATACTACAAAAACCCCGCCCCTTTACAGGGTGCGTCGTGATTGGTGGATGGTCGGGTATTTCCGTAGCCGTACCGGCCAATGACAGTGAAGGCTACGCGCAGCCGTAGCGAAGCGTAGAGTCGTGCGGGGTGCTACACAAGCGACAGACGGTGCTACGGATCTGCTACGCCGAGGATCTGCAAAAATGTAAGTAATATTTCTTTGTTTTAACCTATATCTTATAACTGTGTGAAATGTGATCCAATGTAATATTTTCCATAATTATAAGTGCGTATATATATACGTGTGTTCGTAGCTTTTGTTTCTGTACGCATATAGGTAGTACTTATGTACAGGTACTCCAAGCTGGTTATGTAACACTTTTGAATCAATACGCGCAGGTCTGCCCTCCTGAAACAGTTTCATGTCATGAAGGCTCTATTGTTCATGAAATATTTAAAGTTAACTAAATTAAACATTTGGTAAACGGGATTTGGAGAATATTTTAAATCTAAATTATGTTTTCGATTATTCAAAATAAAAGACCGTTTTTATGCGTTCTTAGTTTAATGTCTTTTCGGGTTTATTATACGCCTTTTTTATTTTTGTATTATAATAGGAACTGTTGTAATGTATCTTCTTCTACCAAATATACAAAGATTATTACGGTATGGTTTTCTTATGCTGGTCATTTTTTTCTGGACTATATAAAAGATTTGAAGCCGTTTGAAGCCGCTTGAAGCCGTTTGAAGCAATGTAATATTTCAAGTTAGCATTTAGAGCATTGTAATAATTACAAGTCATATAAGTGGTTAGTTAGACACGAAGTATATATCACTATTTTATCTTTGTTAGTAAGGTGTGCCAGGATCAGGTGTGTAATAACTTTAAATTGTGTTATAGTAAAGTTGTGACAAATAGTACAAAGGATCGGGATTTGACACCGAGACCTCTCAATCAGCAGTCGCACTTGCAACCATTCGACAATGAGCACTGTCTTATACAAATAATCTTTTTATAACGAATATTAGCAAGTAGGTCAAACCGGATTTAGTTAGGACTAGCATTAGCTTTTGCTAAGCTATTAGGTTTTGATCGGATGGTAATATAAATCGTTTTAAAAGGATGCAGAGAAACAATCAAAAGATGAAAGTCGGTTTTGATTCGCGTCGCTGGTAGTTTCACAGCCTATAGTGCACCGGTTCTATATTATCGAGTACCACGTTAAGAAATGTATGCTTATCTTGTACGCTTTAACTATATTAAAAATTTTGCTTATCAAGTTACACATTGACACGGTGCAGGAGCCTTATCCATTATTTTAATGGAGTTTCCTGATGAATGAGAAGAGTTAAGGGCACATTCTTTCACAATTGCCATGTATGCGCTAACAGATTCCAGTGGTTTATGTACAGTATTTCTACAACACATTTGAAATGTTTTTTGCATTGCCAAGAAATATGATGTAATCTTATGATTTTTTACATATAATCTCAATTACCTCTTTTTAACCTGTAACGGATTTATTGTGATGTTATAATAATAATTGTTTCTATTGTAGGTGTTAGCGAAGTCCGAGTGCAGTTACATGTGGGACTGCGGGCGTCCGCAATGCAGGGGCTCCAAGCCGCGAAAGAGAAGGCCTCTGGCCTCTTCGCCGACAAACCCCTTCTGTTCAAGTAAGTAGCTCTTTATATTATTTCAGCTATTCAGAGCAGGTAGCTTACAACAAATCGTCTAAAAAGATTTAATTACGTTCATTGCAGTTATTACGAGTATGTGAAGAGCCCCATCTCGTTGTCTTTAATTACAATAGCTGTCATAGAAACTTTCTTATTTTTTTGGAATTTCTTCGTTTTGTGTTTAAAAGATAATTATGGTGTTTAATATTTTAGCATAGTTTAATTGATCGCCGTTATACTAGTACTAGTTTAGTTTAGTATTGAGCCAATTGAGTTTAGTATTCATATCTAAATAGCAGTATGAACAATATAAACAATCACGAGACAGTTATCACTTATTACTTAGGTTGTAAGAAGAAGTTTCAGGATATTGTAACCACTTAAAACCCTTAATATTTGTGCTTACAAATATTTTCTATACTTTAATATATGTAGTTTGTAGTATGTTGGTAATGAGGGTATTATAGACTAGAGCACGAACCTAAGTTCAGTTGAGAGCCTGGCAGGCTGGCATGCGGGCAGGTGGTCGTTCTTCACTTTGTATACGTCACGAATAAGGTAAAATAATCACAATGTAGAGCAAACTGAAGTTAAGAATTCTAACTCTGTAAGCCTAATTTCTTTGCAAATTTTTATAATAACGATAATAATTTTGTACGTTATTATATGTATAATGGTACATATTACAATTAAATAGTAAACGTTTTTAAAAGAAGGCCAGGACAGACGTTTCTTCAATACAAGACTGTGTTTAACGGCTTTAGTAAATGTAGAGCAGGAGAGACAAGTCTACCAATACCGTAGCATGTGGAATTCTTTAATCTCTGCCTAGCCTTTGAACAATGTTTTGGACAATCTTTCTTGTTTAGGTACCTTTCATTGTTGTAAATATGTATTGTATTCTTATAATTATGTAATAAAAGGCATTATGCGTATCGTCCCGAAAATACAATTTTACAAGTCATCACAAAAAATCTAACGTTTTACAAATTATAATATATGGTGTAGTTGTGAGTGATAAATTGAATGTTTTGTGACGATCATCTTTGTTGTCCTATATTTGATTGTAAGAATTTTACGTTTTTTTTCCAAATAAAATGGATCGTCTCAATGTTGATGCATCTCATTACATTTCAACGTTACTAAAGGCTTTGTCCTGCAACTGCGGCACAATTGAAGATTACTACATCATATTGTTCCAGTGCCCATTGGCGGAAACAAATGTATACTTAAAAATATTTTCAACATTTTATACCGTTATTCCGTCGGAAGTAAATCTCTACGTGATGTTTGGAGAAACGATTCAATTTATCCAGAAGCTTCCAGTCGCCGCCGGTAATATTGACAAGCGGATAATACGCGATGCAATCGAAATAAAATAGGGCGTAGAAATCACCAACTAGTATGACGAGAATTTGCTACTTTGTAGGGTTGGCGGTCGGCGTTTTCAAAAAATGATATGATTTTAATTCAATTTCGTTGAAAGTTGTGACGTTGTAATTATTATCTAATATTAGCGTTTTGAGCTCTTTGATAAGTCGAAAGTATTAGTCAATAGGTCTATTGAATTACTTATATAAGTTGAAGTTTTTTTTAATACAATGAATCTGGGCTGTAATATTGTAAGGATTAATATATTTGGGGGTTGGCGTTCTGTCTGTCTACCTATTAAGAGATCTGATTTGAAGATATAATAATAATAAATTACAACCTGTATTTGGGCACGTGATGCTATATTACAGCAACAATCAGCCTTAGCAAATGGAGCGGGTGCTGTAAATAATGCGATTATTTAGCGCTGGCGGCGCGCGGCGGCCAGCAGCCCTGGCGACGCGAGTGCGCAGCGCTGATAACAAACAGACATCATCCGGATTTGTGACGTCATGCGAACTACCCAATCGTCTACTGCGCTCGCGGCTTTTGTTTTTGTTCCAGAACATTCTCCAAGTGTGCGGTATAAAATACTATTTGTTGTATTAAAGTATAAAAAACCTTAGTTAAAAATCATATTTTTGTAGCAATGTAAGATCACGCTTTTAATACTCGAAGGGGTAGAAAGAGGAGCGTAATATACTCTCATGTTTTACAATTAAGTTCCCGTCTCGCAATGTGAATTAAAAAATTGCGAATAATCTCAAAATATGGTACAGATTGTGTTCAAGAACAAATGGACAACCTTCAATTCGGTAAACCTTGATTTCATAAATATATATGAAAAATAATTGGCATATGAATTAGTTTTAACATTAAAAACTGTGAAGTGTTGCTTCATATTAGTTGTCGAATGACTTCTACTGTACTATTTTATAATTATGCGTTTTTTGGTATTATAATTATAACTAAACATCTCTTTGTTTCTTTATTCAACGTAGTTAATACAAAAAAATAAGGAATTGAATATATGAAGAATGCCTACTTCTTATGTGATCACAGGCTTGACGTTATTTTTTAAAGTTCTGACATGTCTGGTTCCATACATCAAGTCATTAATGTAGTCCTTATTCATGTCATATGTTAAAATAAATTTTACTTATAATTTTATATATTATCTAATTTTGAAAATGTCAAAACTTACCAACTGACGTCCATGTATGAAGAGATTGTTAAATTTAGAAGAAACATGTAAGGTTTGTCATATTGTAGAAATTTAGCATTCGATGTTCTGCCCGCCTTGTAAAGTATCTGGTGTTATGTTATAATAACAACGGAAATGTCCAAGTTCTGCTCATTGATCTTATATAATACATCGAACGTGGAAAACTTCCTGTCGGTAATCTGAGAATTTCACAGAAATCATGAATTATGAATATACTGTTATTTGTACATTGTCATCTTCGGCCATGACGGTAATCAATCTCTCTGCCATCTACGCGCCACTGTTCTTGGTATATCGAGTGTAGATGGATATATATTTCGCTACGAATATACATATGCGTGTATATTAAGTGAAGAGCCAGTAGCTTTGTCATTTAATACGACATGAAAAATTGTATTATAATTGTATGTAGAGTGACCGTCATAATCATTTGCCTTTTCTACAACAATTTAAATTTATTTTAGTAAATACTTGATATATGTAGTTCTTACTACCAGTATCTAC
>DWEJ01003430.1:0-10443 GCA_018245835.1 Mysoria sejanus stolli | reverse complement strand
GGGCGGCAGTAGCCACTTACCATCCGGTGGACTGCATGCTCGTCTGCTACTTCCATATTATAAAAAAAAAAAAAAAAGAATATCAAAACCATATTTTTTAATTCAACCACTGTTTTTATCAAATAAATAAAATGAACTGCAGTAATACACATAGTATGCCATAGATTAACTAAAGAATTCCATTTAAGTCCATTGAGTACGTCCCTGTTTTAGGACAATGACGCATGCGTACCAATCACATCGGAATATTTTTATGTTGCACCCACTGTTTTATATCTATCTCTTTTCTGTTCCACAAAGTGTGTTATCTTTCTCTCCCTCTCTTGAGCACTGAATCCCTATCTCTTTTACACTATATTGTCTCATATATGCTTGTCTCTGTCTTAGGGCGTGTTGATGACAACTTAAGAATATTTAGACATTTACTTCATATTTTTGATATTACGATTTACGATATACACTACTAGTTTATAAACACAAAACGCTTGAAGGAAGTAAACGACTACAGGAATGTACGACGTTTAGTGATAATATATAGTTAATTTAGTGAATTTGCCTTCGCCTGTACAATACGTACTAGACAGCAGGTCTGCAGCTGAACACAAAGGGCTAAGCTCACTTTCAGATAAAGTTCTGGAAATTAATATTATTTGTCAGATAATGATTGACAAGTTCACGTTTGAAGCTACGCGTTGCATGTTACGGACGCAGGATACATCTCACAATTCGTTTCCCGCCATTACGAGTAACCTTGGAACGATCTCAACACCTACACTTTCAACGTAACACATTATTGTGTAATGCTAATGTTTATTTCACCTATATTTGAAGTACTACGCATATTTGGCATACGGTAGGTATATAAAAACGGTTCGTGGGCGGAATGTGAGTCGATAGTTTGTTTTGAAAATAACGCGCGAAAATTATGGATCAACATCTACAATATATATTCATATGTACATTTTTCTGTCACGTAACTGATCGTAATTAAATATTACGATATTACATGTTAATTGTATTTACGGTTTGTTAGGTATTTATTTAATTATTTGTTATTACTCTACAGCTGGCTTATGGGGTTATTAGTAGCTATTATATCATGTACCTACTTATGGTTTTCATTCCATTGTAGTAACTAGTTGTTGTAATCATAATAGGTCGTTGTCGTCGCCTTGTCGTTGGTCAGTGACTTCCGTTTTAGTTATTTTTGCCGAATGGCTGCATTATTCAGTTTCTCTAAAATATGGGCACTATTGGATGTCAAAATATCAATTTACATTGACTTTGTTCGCATGATTTGCTGCAAATGTTCCGTCTTCTTAGCGTGTCGATGACAAACCCTGATGACAAATGTTCCGTTATCATTAGTATCGTATATACTTCAGGAAACTTGAAAATACATGACATTCTTTCCAATCCGCACACGAAAAGGAGAAATTTAAAATTAGAATGTGCCGGGACAGTCATCAAAGACTAATACAAATTTACAGCTATTTGTATGAGGATAATATAATATTTCGACAAAATATAAATTTGAAATATCGCGAAAGGAAGTTATCGCATTATGAAATAGAAGAAATAGAAAAACTTTTATTCCCTCGTTGTTACATGTTACACATAAAAATAAAACAAAAATACAAAAAAAAGATATCAATATGTTATGCAAGCTTTATAAAAATAACTGTTAGCGAAATCAATACTATTCTTTTAGTGCTTTTTTAAAACATTCTTTTCCACGTAATATATATTTTGTATATTGCCATGAAACGTGATTATCATTCGAAACTGAGAATTTCATTTTTCCATAGATTTAAAAGTCCTTATCCGAAGTTACGCATAAATGAATATTGGAGTAACGCTTCTGTAAAAGACTGACATGTCTAATTACAGCTGAATACGTCATTCATCACAGATTATCTGCTTTCAAACATATTATCTACGACTCATAATATGACACGTAAGCGTCTCTGCACAAAATTAAGTTATAGGGTCCTCCAACGCTGGATGGCAGAATACGTAAAAATAGCTTTTTGATATTGCAAGGAGACTGTATTCGCGAATGCTAATGCGAATATTCAGTTTTTGATAGAAAATTTCATTGATGAATTTGTTTTTGTTTGTTTTCATTGCATTATATATTTTTTGTTTTAATGTTCTAATGAAAATTTAACAGGTAACCTTCATTACTCAAAGTTAAGTAAATAAATAAATAATACGAAATAATAAACTGAAAATTGATAATGTGATAACTAGTTGTTCCTTTATATTGTATTAAAGAAGATAAGAAATAAATAAATTTAGATTTTTCAATTTTTTTTCTTCTAAAATTTTTATGGCCAAAAACTTGATTACCTGTTTCTACCAATATCGCCCATCATACATTTTTTTTCTAGTCATGTCAATTTCTAACTTCAAAACAATTGAGGCGGTTAATAAATAGTTGTCTGTTACCAGAATTAATAATTTATGTGTATTGTATCATTTGACTGCCGCGTTCGTCGCGTTGGTTGCAAGTGCGACTGCCGATCGGGAGGTCCCGGGTTCGATAATCGGGTCGAACACTACAAAAGTTTTTCTAATTTAGAAATTTTCTAGAAAATCTAAATTAAAATTCTAGTAGTGGTACGGAGTCTGGATATGTGCCCGATGCATGGAAATAGGCTCACCACCTATTCCATACTGGGATGTAAACGTAACTAATGAAACGTGGTAGTGTTCTTCATTCCCCTGCCTACCTCTTCGGGAATTACAGGTGTGAAGTTACGTTTACGTTTTGTAGTGTTCGACCCGGGAATCGAACCCGTGAACTCCCGATCGGCAGTCGTACTTGCAACCAACACGATCAACGAGGCAGTCAATAAAACTTTTTTTATTATTTACATAATTACGTATAAACTTTCTTGTTCATGTTACAAATATGAAGTAGGAGGAGTTCTATGACTACAAGTTTGAATAGATTTCACATAATATTTTGTTTGAGGTAGTATAATATGCCATTATAAGATCATCAGACCCGGTTTCTTAATGGGTCAGCAGTGAGCGTCGAGTGCCATATGTATTTTTTACAAAGTATGAGATACAGATTCTCTCAGGATTAATATTGTTTTATTTTGTTTTTGCTTATGTACTACATGTCGTGGTAATTCTTTATGAAGCCCGCCTCTTTCTGTAGTAAATTTCGTTTGTGTCTGAGTATGATGTGTGTATGGTCGTAAATAGTCGTAATACATACATGTATGTAATTCGGGTTAGAGATTACGTTACGCAGAACTCGTATGAGATAACGAACGCTTAATCGTTTAAGTGGATTGTTCTAGAAACTTCTTGCAAAAGCGCTTTGTGCGATCCTCGCACCACCGCTATATACAATGTACTGGAAATGCTGACTATTACGTTGGTGCGTTACATTTAATTGCTTGATTCAGTGATTGCGAGCGTGTTTCCTGATCTAGAGGTCCTGGATTCTATCCCCGGGTCGGGAGTAGTATTATTTGGTGTTTTGGAATTCCCAGTAGTATGGAGTAGTGCCTTCATATAAGTTCAGGCTGTTCGTGCTGTTATGTTTTAATTTGCCTTTTGTATTTTTAATTACAAATTAATATTTAATAATAGTTTACATCCAGTCTAAGTGTTGTGTGAAGGTTTTTGGCGGGTAAAGTCTGATTTAAAATAATACCTATATAATTTAACGCAGTGCTGATAGAATTTTCGAATTATTTCATCAGGGTAGGTCACTAAAACATTGATTACTTTTTACAACAACGCACACCCGTTTCGCTTCTGACTTGCATCAGTCAGGATCTAGCCCATTTTGATCAACACACTTGAGTCTTCTTTTTAGTTCAAACTGTGTTAAATAAGGTATCGTGATAAATTGTACGTCGGTGAAAAACAATGGCCTCGCATTGTAATCGTTCCCGGAATGTCCCGAACTTTGTTTTATAACATATCGAACAAGAATAAGATTGTTCGCATGTTATTTTGACTCAGTACGAAGTTGTGCTTCGACTTGGCCGGTGCTGCATTCGTAACAGTATTTCAGTGATTAAATTTAAAAATTTACAATCTGCATTTATCAGTTTTATTATCTGTTCGATATATCTGTTTGTGTACTATCGTAAGTGAATCAGTGTTTGACTTCAACTGTACCTACTAGCACGTCGTTTGTAAGTTTGTGATGTGTTCCGTTTTCGTAACCATGCACTAACTTGTGGGCTTTATCCTCACTCTTAACAGGAAATCGTGTCAAAAAGTAGAATGATGAAAGGCTTGATTTTGTTGTGATGTAAGGATGTGTTAAGTTTTTATTTTCGATTTGTAACGTAACATCGCGCCTGTAATCCTCGGATGAGGTAGGCAGAGGAATTTAGTAATCTTTCACATTTCACAATTTTCGTTTAAACGACTATTTATGACTACGGTATTATACAGTTAATGTTTTGTTATGCATAACAAGTAAGGCCGTTTGTCAGCATAACTAGTTTCTCGCACTGTCTCCGCTGATCCCCATAGGCCGCCGGGGCAGGTAGCTGGTGCCTAGACCGTGATCTACCAGCGCCGGGCTTAGTCGCCTCATATGACACCCTGTATCCCGGCACGGGGTCGAGGAGTGCATACTTACTCAACCCGAACACACGCTTCGCTTCAGAACGATTTCATTCGCAGTCCTTGTTGAAGTATACATACATATACAGTGTGTATACTTTCATACGACAAATAATTTAACCACAAGTCCTACACGTTCCTTATAACATGTTGCAATAATTAAAAAAGTAAGTGTTTTTTAATTATTGCAACATGTCATAAGGAAGGAGTAGGACTTGTGGTTAAATTATTTGTCGTATGAAGGTATACCCGTATATAAATATATATTTATATATAGTTATATATATATACATATATACATATATATAACTAATATATATATAACTTCAAACTTATGTGATGCAAATGTAAATAAAATGTGTACATAAATGTATATGTACACATACGGTTATTTAATTAATTTTATTCCTGTACGAACTGTACGACATCTTTGGAAGTTAATTGAAGTTTTTTTGGTTGCAGAGAAATGATTCAAGGCAGAGCGGTACAGTACTTGACTGCGATGGCAGGTTAGTTCACCAGTTGAAATATTCTAGTACGAATATTTAATAATCATAAAGGCTTTTTATTTATTTATTACATATTTAATTAATTAATTCAATGATTTTTTTGAAGAAGTAAATGTGAAAGGTTTTTTTTGACCAGACTGTTTTTTTATTTTAGGCCTAAGCATAAACTTTAATATCGAGGTTTAATTGTTGGTTTCGTCTTGTTTATTATAATATTATATGTTCAAGCCAGGTCTCACGGGTTAGAGGACCAATACCGAGTGTTGATGAACTCCTTCAATCATTCATCTTTATTCATACACTAGTTGCTGCCTCCTGGTTACCAAGTTTGTGACCTGGTAATAACCTCGGGCCCAATTTATACGTTATCAACACTTTTTCGATGGATTAAACTACCAGAAGTGTACATAACGTGAGTCTCTGTAATATGTCTTCTCTGCTTTGTCAGTGGCTCTCGCTACCGCCGCCATGGGTACATTCTCCGGATGGCCCACACCAGTCATACCCAAGTTGACGAACAACGAAAGTAGTTTTCCGGTTACAAAGGTAATATATTGTGAAGAAATTCAAACTGTACCTAGTTATTAAATCTATAACTCGCACAAGTTAAGTTCGCACGTCGCCACGATGACGTCACGGCTCGGTAGTCGGTACTAAAGCGTCGAAGGCGCAGTCAAATGGCGGAAGGGAATGGGTGTTCCCATTAAAATAATGCTGTATAATAACCAACACGGATTATTATTACATTGAACTTTTTCTGTTTTTTTTTGCATAATCTGTTTAATTTGCTAATGTGTACTTGTTCTCGTTAAAGCCCTTAAGCTTTTATCCATGAAACACACAAGATTTTATTTTTATCAGGACGAAATAGGCTGGATGTTGGTGTCCACGGCCCCTGGGTTCATGGCGGGGAGTCTGACCACGCGCTTTGTGTCGGACTCGCTCGGGCGGCGCACTGCGCTTATTGCCAGCGCCTTGCCCATGGCTGCTGGAACGGTGAGACTGTTCATCACATGCTTGATGTGATGGAACTCAGTTCCACAATAAATTTGTTCATTTTAAAATATATACTTACACTTATGGTGTTCCTTTCGCTGCTTTTTCATAGCGAGGCATTTTCCAAACCTGTGGTAGTTAATGATGTTTCATATGTTACTTACGTTTAGGTCCTACAGTGAAATATTGGGTGAACCTAGTACAAATTCTGATTCCGAGCCACTACTAGAGATTTTAATCAGAAATTCTAAGTTACAAAAATCCCAGGGGACTTGAACTCGTTCTGGGTTATCGGTCCTAGATCGGTAGTCGCGTTTCAACCACGCGACCAACGAGGCAGATTGTTATTATTAAATATATTTTTTTTATAATTTCAGATAATTCTAATTAACGCTATCAATTCCGTGATGCTGTTCGCAACGAAGTTCCTGTGGGGGTTTGGCACTGGTATGGTCGCCACTGTAAGTAATTGTAATAATAATATCTTAGGACATTTTCACACGGCCATCTCATCCCAAACTAAGCGTCACGCGAGCTTATGTTATGGTGACCAGACGGCTGATAAACTACATAAATATAAATGCACACTGAAAATGGAACCCTGGGGAGTGTTCAAGTATTAAGTAATGCAATTTATGAAGATTCTTGACCCTTCCACCCCCCTACGCGGCGTAACTAATTTCTGTACCCTCTCTAAACGTTTTGTAAAGACCATTTTTATCTAATTCACAAATAAGTCGAGTAAAGTACCGGTGAGTCTTAAAAATACGTTTGTTTGCGGAAATAATAAATGAACAAACGTTTTACAAGACCCCCCCCCCTTTGCCTAAATTGCGTTAAGTAATAGTTGAACGCTCCCCTGGACTTCTTGCTCAAATAGGGTAGTTGTCCACATTAATCAAAACTACAAATGTCTGCGATAAACGAGACATTAATTTTGTATTTCCAGGTGTCGTCGATATATTTAGTGGAAATATGCGAGAAGGAGCTGAGGGCTTCCTTGTCAATGGTCACCAGGTTCACCTTCAATTTCGGCGTGTTGCTGGTGATGGCCGTCGGGCCGTTCTTATCTTTTAGGGTGATCAATATGTCGCTGCTAGTGTTGCCCATGTGTTTCCTCGCGGCGTCCCTCTGGATCCCGGAGTCGCCGTACTACCTGCTGAAAGAGGGGAGAGTCGACCAAGCCAGGAGCGGGCTGGCGCGACTGCGAGGAAAAACTGGAGAGGTAACGCTTTGTTACAAATATTCTCGCAATTGAAAGTGTCGAGTGAATGAATGAGGTGAATGAGAGAGGTGACTGAAAGAGAGCCGTAGAAACGAGGCCATCGCAGTAGTGGTGGTGAAGAGATGTGTATAATTCTTTAGACTTCCAAAAAGTTACTCTCGTTCCAATACATAATTTCAATGCATTTGGTCGACATTTTTCCGACAGACTTATGAGTTGATATCATTATCATCGACCTGTCTCAATCCAGAGCTGAACAACCTCTTTCTCCTGATGGCCATCCGGTCTTTTCTTAATTTACGGAATCTTCCACCGTTTCAGGAACTAGAAAGCCTGTTGTGTGATTTGCAAGCGGACGTTAACAAAGAGATGCGGAAGTCCAGTTCAGTGGTGGAGCTGTTCCGAGGGAGGCGGTACCGCAGGGCGATCGTTATTGCGGCGGGTGAGCTTCGGTCTTGACCACCTTTCAGATATTGAGGCCAAAAATTGAATTATTTGATCAAGGTGAGAGTTAGATAAGATGGATATTTAAGCTGAATATAAGTACACAGAAATAGATGATGAATAATTACAAGCAAAGATTATGAGTTTATATGTATGTATATGAATGCGTAGATAAATACATAGAAGAATAGATAGATGCATAGAAGAATAGATAGATGCATCAAAGAAGAGATACATGCATAAATATATGTTTTATTGATAGTGATTAATTGCAGTGTGGATTAAAGTGTTAAAGTTAAATTCTAGGACTTCAAGTCTTTATTTACATATTTCTTTTACGGCAACAGGGCGTAGTCAGTCGTATTGTAGGGCACTTTTGTGTTCATTGCATTGAATCCGCAGGTCTCAAAGTGCCGCAGATTTTGACGGGCATCCTGACCATCCAGCAGTACCTGGGGCTGATCATCACGGAGGGCCACATGTCCATGAGCCAGCCTACCGCCCTCATAGTCTTCGCGGCTGTCCGATTCCTTGTTAGTGAGTATATTTTCTGTGTAAATTATGTATCGCTTGTTGTGGAATCAATTTCTGCACTACGGTATACCAATCGATTATTATAATCGATTTAAAGTATTGTGCAACTTATCATAATAATATGTGCGATATTAATAAATGATTTGCATTATAGTTTGTACTGTGGGAGTGTTCTTTACTAAACTCCTCTGCTTATCCCTTCGAGAATTACAGGCATGATGTTACGTTTTCTCTTTTGTTCACGAATTTCATGCTCATTGCAAATCTCTGCAATGTAATAATAATATATGTTCTTTGCCAATAATATTTCAAATCTTCCCGCTGTTGCAGGTTTCATGTCATCGTTCTTCGTGGACCGCGTGGGGCGGGTGCCGCTGCTCGTGATCTCCTACTTGGGCTCGGGGATGTCCCTGGCCGTCGTGGGCGTGTATTTTTTCTTCCAGTCCCGAGGCGATTTGAGCGGCGCCTGGCTACAAGTCTTCAGCTACGTCGCCTTCATTGCCATTATCTCGGCCAACGTGGTGTCTACCGTTGGCTTCAACTCTATTACATCGGTGTGTAATACCATCACGATAGGTAGAGTTTTCTTACTCTCCCATCTGACAATTGACATTATATGACTTTTTGGTCAAAATAAACGAGCCATTATCTGCCTCAGTATCTATGGGCATCAACAGCCGCAATTAGCCTCCCCGAGCGACGACTATGTCTGATCATCTACGAAGATATACTGCGCAGCGCACCCTGGACATTGCGACTAATCCTTTCACCACAATAGCTGATCACACAACGGCTCCTCATGAAACCATCTAATGAGATCAGCCGTTGATTCGAAGATGAAGAACAATAGCCGCAATTTTTGTTATGTGTGTCGTTGTAGGGGTCGATGATGATGACGTTCGGGTTACAATGACGTCGTGTCGTTGGGTTGCAGGTGGTCCACGCGGAAATCTTTCCCCTGAACGTGAAGGACGTTGCCATGACAACGCTTAACATATTCGGCGGCTGCCTCAGCATGGTGGTCGCGAAGGGTTACGAGGGCGTGAAGACCGTGGCGGGGCTGCATGGGGTGTTCTGGTGCTTCTCGGCCATGGCGTTCGCTGGTGCACTGTTCTCCAAGGCCGTGGTGCCAGAGACCAGAGGGAGGAGTTTTAGGGATATCCAAGCGTTATTGCAGGGGGGTTTGTATGAGGGTCCGGTCGCAGATGTTGATGAGGAAAAGAAGCCCATGCAGACTGTCATTGAGAACGGTGATGTTGAATGTGAATTAAAGGAGCTTAATCCAAAGTAATTTTTTCCCAAAAATGTTTTTTAAACTATTGACATTTAATTCGCTGATTCAGGGAGTGGTTTTGGTCGTGTCAAACTGTTTACCAAAGATGGCTCTGGCTTGATGAATAGACAGCTAATATATATTTTTAAGAAGGTTGCTTCAAAGGTTGCTTCAATTGCCAAATCGATTAACTGCATTTTTTAAATTATTTTTATACTTAAATATTTCGCACTTGATTCGCTCCTAACTTTATATATTCGTCAGATTAAAGATCAGTTTGCAATAATATTTGTGATGTGAAAAGCATTTTAAAAATACATTATAAATATTTTGTCATTTTTTTCAACTTCTTGTTTCATGCAGTTAATCGATTTGGCAATTAAAACATTTATATTAAAAATTGTAATTAGTATATTCGTAATGTAGTCTCGATTTGATATGTATTTTAAATTTTTTGAATTTTTTTAGCACTTTGCTATTTCTCATTGTAAGTATATTAGTAATAAGTTGAGTTAGTGACAATGTACGTGAAGAGAATCGTGTATAAATAAAAAGATAAAAAAAGAAAGAAAGAAAGAAAAAAGATACGACAATTACATACATGTAAACACCATATAAACCGCGCGCGACAACTTGACACCCGCGTAACGGGTATAGATATCCTATCAATATAATGAAATATCGCCTTTTTTCAGTTCACACGCGGTTCGGGTATTGCCAAAAATCTGTTAAAAAACGTAATATCATCCTTGTAATCCCAGTAAAGGGAGGGAGAGCATTTACGTTTCAGTGGTAAAAATCCCTACAAGTTAAAATCTCTTAAAGTTTATTGAAAGGTATTAGTACGCCGCTGTGAC
>DWEJ01003429.1:0-10443 GCA_018245835.1 Mysoria sejanus stolli | reverse complement strand
CTACAATGTGACCAGAATATCTCAGAATACACAAAACAGAATATAAAAAATGTTCATAGGTCATTAGGAAATCATTAGGGATACCTTTTTTCTACAGAGTAAAAGTGGATCCCAGTAATATGAGCAGGTAAGCTTCCTATTGTTATTGACTACCTGTTACATACGTACATTCCATTGGATTAATCCGGTTTGGAAATTATAAGACATTTTTGGTACTAGATCGTTAGAAACATAAACAGATCGAACTTTTTTATTAGTATTTAGGGCCAGAAGGATTCCATTTACGAACTTTGAAAACAAATATGTATATTACCACCCAGATTAAAAAAAATAACAATGATAAAAAGAATTCTTAGTAGAAAGTTATATTCGTTGCCGATATTCGCTTGACTCAAGTGAAGTTTTAAGAGAGGGGCGGATAAAAAGCATGCATGTGTGAAGTTTAGTTGTAGAAATTCACCACGTTGTATATAAAGTTTTTAATGATAGACTACAACTTAAATAACAGGAAATAACGGGAATTAATGATTCCAAGACAATAACTGCGTATGTATAAAACTTGTCATATCAATGAAGTGTTCCTAACAAGTTTTAATCGCTAGAACTGAATAATTTAACATTTAATGGATGCAGAGAAATCACAATTGTATTCATTGGAAAGGAAAACTTTTCGTACCTTAAGAATAGTCGCAAGTAACATTACTAACGCAATTATTGAATAAAAACATATTTTCACTGCCTCGTTGGTCGTGTTGGTTGCAAGTGCGACTGCCGATCGGGAGGTCCCGGTTCGATTCGATTCCCGGGTCGAAATTTACAAAATTTTCTAATTTAGATTTTCTAGTACTCTGCATTCCTCTGCATACCTGTTCAGGGATTACAGGCGTTAAGTTACGTTTCACGCCAGGTTTCTCAAGGGGTAGGCAGAAAGCACCGAGTACCAAACATCTCAATGATTACATACCTGGCCCGCTTCTTCTATGTTCACCACTCTCTTTATAAATGCACGCCGATTTCGGAAACATCTGACTATCAATCAGTATCAGACCTATTAGATCAAGATATTTTTGGCTTCCCTCGGCACTTGCGTCCATCGATATTCGCGTTCTATATGTGCTTCGTTATGTATTCGTTAGCCATACTTTCAGCATTACCAAACCATTGGTGTATACCCTCTTTCATTTTTACACCAATACTTTCTTTCACACAAAGCGTCTTCTTTACATCAGAATTACCGAACAGTTAATATGTAATTGATGCAAAAAAATTTAATCCATCAAAAATTATTTTACTTTGCATATTCACATCGCACTCTGTTAACTATCCTATCACGGATTTCGTATTGGTCCAATTTGCATTAATACGACTGCGACGTACACGTTCGACAGTTTGGACATCTATCAATTTATTTTAGCATTAAACACGTGTTTCTGCATTTTAGTGACCCTAGCAGTGCGCAAGCTACGTTATATAAAATATTCTAATAATATTAAATACATGTCAAGTGTATAATTGAAAAAGTATCAGTGTCACAGTACGAAAGATCACGACTAAATTGTAATCCGAATCAAATAAATCAATGATAGTGCAATAGCGCCAACCTATTATAATATCATAACAATTCTTTTTCGTATCTTTGTTGTATCCCTTATCGTGAAAATCTTTCGTAGTCGCGTTAGTCATTCGTTAAAACGTAACACTATGTACCTATTCAAAAGTATGATAATGACTTTCTTTGAGCTGTGCTCATTAGCGTTCTCATATTTTCATTCCTTTGGCGTTATTGAAGAATATAAGACTACGCTAACATATGTTGTGAACTGAACATTTTATTATCATTAAATTTATATAAGTTAGTCATTTAATTAGCAAACGAATTCAGAAAGGTTTTGGTACCGTATTTTATTACTTACGTATGTGTGCGCCTTTCAATACCTATAATACAATATAAATATCGTAGAAAGTAATTTATAAGTAAGTGTCAGAATAATAATATAACAAATTACGTTACAAAACACAAGAAGACTAGATGACCTGGTATTTTAGTGAAATATCGCAGTATTTTGTTTTGAGTACAAAAGCGGGATGTTAATTAAAGCCACGTCTTTTATGGGTAATTACTAACGAAACGACCGTTCATTTTTTTTGTACGGAAAAATTTTTACACAGCAATAAATCACCTTGTTTTATTCCCGGTGTATGTAATGAAGTCACACTTCTGTTGATTTTAGCGCGGTGCACTAATGTATAAAGCTGAGAAGTGTGCACATCAGTTACCGAAATCTACTAAGAGTCGATTAAAACTTTAAATACATATACAAAAATCTTATTTTTATTAATTGTAATTCGTAGCTGATTATTTTCTTTCTCTCAATAATCTACTTTACGTTACTTTTAATGATAAACCGGCATCTTTGTTTTATTATTATCGTACATTTATTTTGTTACAGATGGAATTTAACCCGATTACGTCGTTCCTGTTCACGATGGACTTTTTCATAATTGTCCTTAACGTAAGTATATTTTTTTAATTATATGTAATCTCAAAATTTACAAATATCAAACCTTCTCCTCTCAAAATGTAAACTGTTCCCGTTTATGCTACTGAAATTAACAGAAAGTTAACTAAGTAGGTATACAATATAGGTCACTAAGCCGTGGGCCGTCTGTCGTCACTGAAACGTCGGATCATCAACTTGAAAGGTTTATGGAACCGTCCGTGTTTACTTTTACAAACTAGGCTTTAAAATAGCATTCGCTTTTAGAGGGAATTTTCTCCGTAAAGTGTCATCATGCCTAATTAATTTACGCTCCGTTTCAAACCGCGTCGTGCCCGCGCGCCACGCGATAAAAAATGATCGTTCCGGAATTAAAAGAGTGCCTATTGTGAAAAATATTAAATTATATTCGGCTTCTTAAACAAAACCACCATCCCGATATTTAGCGCGATACCCTTATCCCTTATATTAAATATTTCTTCCAATAGTGACATAGGTACCTAGGTCGAATATGGCCACCGTATGGTTTGTTATTCAAGCACACCAGTCGATCTAAACGGGAGTGACGGAACGCGATATTGGCAAATATTTAGGCTTTAATGGGATGCGGTAATGGTGTGGCAATCGAATAGCGTCAATTATACGAGAACCGCAAAATGGTAGCCGCGGTTTGTAAAATAGCATCATCTGTTACGTACTCAATTCATAGTGTGTAATTGTCGTACGACAGAAGCAAAAAAATCTCAGAGAACTAGTTGTAGTGATTTTAGGTAGTTATTAAAAAATGACTTGTATTATTTACAAAATGTTAGTAATTAACTTGAAATTAATTGGCAGTGAAAGCGAAGTAAAGTCTAGACATATAAACAGCACGTTTATAGTCTACGCTCCAATATTCTAACATCAGGTGTCTTCTATGTAGTATTTCTCTTAAAACAGGGACACAAAAATTCACGACAAAATTATATTATAAATTGCTTTCAGTACCTTCGCTAATGTTAACGCCGTAAAAGAGATATTGAGTGATAGTCTAAAAAAGTTATATGTAACATTTAGACTAATAAGTCACTTTTATAAATAAGCTTCATATCTCCTAAACAAAGACACACACGCGTACTGCTAGCATATTCATATTTTAGGTGAAAATAATATTACCAAATAAAAATACTTAAAATAACATTTGGAAGATAAAAAGGAATTTACATATTTTATCGTGGGTCAGCAACTCAGAATGCTAATTCAGAAAGAATTATTTGACATTCAGACAGCTGAATTATGTTTATTTTCCATATTAGACTACTCATAAATATTAGACGCGTACATTCTTAGTTATTATGATAAAACAGACATTTCACTATACTTGTTTGGCTGCACTGCAATAATTGAAAATTTTGCGCGCCGAATCATGACAAGCTAAGTCCATGGGTTTCGATTGTTCTAGAGTTTTGGGCGGTTTTTCGGGTCGTTGTTTGATTAACATGAAATGATGACTCAATTTAATTAAAGTATTATATTTTGAATTTATTATAAGTTTTAGTTTGTAATTTTATGTCACATACGATATGAGAACAAAGGCAGTATTGCCTACTACTAACATCCTACATAGTTATCTGTCTCATATGCTTATTAAAAAAATACCTGATCGCTCGGCAGCGCCCCAGCTATTGCAATAGTTACTATGTTCCACTGCTGAATCTTAAAATTATTTTGGCAATTGTCCGAAAATAAATTTAAATTTTACTTAAAGCAAAGTGACATCATATCAAATAGCCTTTTTATATGTATATTTTCGGTCAACGTTTTCTTTGTGCAAAAAAAATACAAATTAGATGAACAAACCAATTAAACAAATTAATTATTAAAAATATAATTCTACGGCTTTTTATCTAATATTTCATAATATAGTCCTTATTTGATTTTAATATTATGTTTTTATCTACAATATATTGAAAAAAGGAAATTTTTGCGAAATATTCTGGGCCCAACAAAGGCATAACATGGGGGAGTGGAGACAAAGACACAATCGGGAGATGGAAGTTGTTGTGTCCGAATCGAACATCATCGAAGAAACGAACGCTTCCTGACTGTACTGGCTAGGACACTAGCATTGCTGGAAAGACAAAGTCGCCAAAGAGCTAGTAGTGCCCGACTAATCAGATATGGCAAAACATAGGGAATAATGAAGTATTTTGATGACGGAGGCCAAGAGGCGACTTCGGGTCGCTAAGCCAGCGTAATAAGTAAGTAAATATAATATATCGACGGTATATCTGTATAAATAACGCAAACCACACTATTTTTCCACAGTAGACGAAAATAAAATGCCAATCATTCTGACCACGGAATACAGCTTAGCCCTCTTAGATCATCAATATTGCAAACAGCGGAAGACAATTTCAATAACAACAATGACATTGTTAGTATTTGCTTAACTGCCCAAATAGGCGAGGTCATAAGAGCATAACAATCTGATAACAATCGCTAGATGTTTGTTGCTAAAAGAAAATCCCGCTTACTTCTGTGAGCCAACGACGATAATCTCTCTGCCCCTTATTTGTGTCACGTAGCAAACGTCATTTATTCTCGAGCCTAGTAAATAAAGGATTCCAATTATCCCTTTATCTCGGGATGAGGTTTGTATATAAATATAACTAATACTTCTTTGAAAATATCCGGAGATAAGTCCCCAATTAGCCCATTTATTTGCAGAAAGCACTATACGAATGTAATACAACTGTAACGATGGGCTATTATTGAGAGGTGCTTACAAATAATTTGACATACTGGTAAATTGCATATGGAAACAAGTCCAACAAAACTTAGTGCGATCGGCTTTCAGTGTAGTTAACTGCTATCAATTCAAGCCATTGAAATCACTGTTATCCATTCATTATATTGTAACGGTGAAAGAAAACGTCGTGAGGTAACCAGCACACGTCAATATTCTCGATTGAGTTTTCCAAGGAGTTTCTAATTTTCTAACCCACTGTTGAAATTCAGAGCAGACTATAGCGGTAACTGTGTCCCGTGTATAGCAGTGTAGAGTCCTACTTGTGCTCTTCTACCACATATTATATCGGAGGGCTGGTGGCGAATGACTTTCTCAAGTCCAGGTTTCGAGGTCACCTGTATGGTATCATCCTTCAAAACATGCCTACAAAGTAGTTCTTTAGTATCTTGTTTGATGCATGCCAACGGGTTGTAGCAACAATTCAGTCGAATTTCAGTACTCTGAACGATACGATTTCTTGGCTGCAAGAAAGAAAGCACCAGGACGCAAGGATTATTCCTGCTTAATATCAATATTTCTGATCGTAACGGACACTTGAGACGCTTCTCTCAGTCCACATAAACTTTATTTGTTTTTCCGAGTCGATAATAAACGTCGTTTCGCTTTGGCATTCAGATGAAAACCCGTCCGCTTGTGACTTCATTTGTAGGAGGATTCCGTGAATACGTAATGTTACATATGTCTGATAATGGAAGCGGGGGATTAAAATAAATGCAAATGACATTTTCTACACAATAGTAATCCGATTTTACGATGTTTCCAATATTGCGCCGTATTTTGGGATTGTTATTTAAGCTTTACTTCCTGCAACGATAATTTTAATAATGAACAACCTAAACATACAGTCTTTTATTCGTATGTAGTTTTATGAAATATAGTTCGACATAATAAACAACGTATAGTCGTAGACTTGAGCAATCTAAGACAATCAGATCTTTCTTTATGTTTAAAATTTTGTTTCGCTTCCTGTATGTACACGAGTACCTACTGCTTAATAAACAGCTCAAACAAAGTTCCGATAGGTAGTCGATAAGTAAGAACTCTAATGAACAGTTAACAAATTTAAATATAAACTATCAAAATAAAATTAATAACCTTTGAATATTAATGGCTTTAGTTAAGAGGATTTATAAGCGAGATTATATACCTACAGATAGGATTAAATAATATTCCAAAAATCAGACAAAAACTTATAATTTTCTACAAGTATTTTATTTTCACAACTGATCAACGAATAATCCTATAAAATCAAAATTTATTATTTATTGAGTCCTATGGGATAACAATGTAGGTCTGTTTGTATGAATGACGCTATATGACCAAAACCGCTTAATCTGTTCAAGAAAATAGTATCAGCAGATTATGGCTTTGGCTCTCAATAAACAAAATTTGCCTAAAAAAGAAAAAGATGACTCACACGTTAATATAGCGTTATACATCAATACCTTGTAAAGGAATTCCTTTCAAACATTAATACAGCTGTAAAGAACTCAATTAATGAGAGAGTTTTAAGACAGCTATTACATATTTTATGCTATACATACAAATTTTTATTAACACGGAGATACAAGACTATTTCACTATTTTCCGAGAACAATGACAATCGGTTGGTCTCAGACAAATATAACCATATAGGCTCTCAACCTTTATACATTTATTCATAAACTTCTGTTCGTCAACTTTCCAACAATAGATACCAAACATGCTGTATCAGCCGCGTAGCACAGCGGCTGGTTTAAGTAAAAGGAATTATTTACATAAGATTTGCTTCGAAACATTCGATTAACTCGGCGGTGGAAATTCGAAAGTTTCTTTAAATTAATTACAGAGCGTCGCTCATTTGTTCAACGGGCGAGAATTTGCGGCTTTCTGTTATTCGGCAATTATAACGCTAATATTACTTTGTAACGTTGTTTATAAAGCTTTAGATGTTTATAAAGTACCCTCGTATACAGATTGAGATTGAAAAAAAAATTACTAAACTGGTGTTACGAACAAGGTTCACTGTTCACTGTTCTTGAATAATTTTTAAATTTTGTAACTAACTATCAATGATATTTACGAGTAAATAAGTTGAGTGAGAGTAGTCAGTACTCGTAACATAGACATGTCTACGACGTTTATTAATTTTTATATAAATATTTATACTTTTAGAAGTTCCAGGATCGTAGGCAAAAATTCACCATTATTATAACATCATAATCATCATCATCATCATCATCAGTGAAGGTCCGAATCCAGCAGTACCTCGCTGGCTTCTTCAAGACAAAAGAGGGAAAACCGATGGGGAAGAAAGGTCATCGAGTGGCGGTCGCTTTTCGGTAAAAGTAACATATGTCGCCCTCCTACCGAGTGCTCTGATGACCTAGTATTACATATCTTTTACGATTGGAATACACACAATGGGTCATTGTTTTTCGGTAAAGCAACAGTGTTTTTGGATTGATATCTGTATCGTTACAGACCTGCTGCGCCTCCTCCACATTCATAACTCTTTTCATACATTAATGCCAGTTTCGGAGAATTCCGTCAAGATATGTGGGTCTTGGCCTCCCTCGACACCTGCGTCTATCAACATTCGCATTGTATATCTTCTTCTTCATTCTTTCATCTGCCATTCTCTCAACATGTCCGAACCAACGGAGCATGCCCTTTCTCATTTTTATGTCAATACTCTCTTTCATACAAAGCATCTTCCTTACATCAGAATTGCGGACGCGGTCGGTGAGAGTCAAGCCGTAAATGAGATGCAACAACCTCATCTCATCATATTATTTCATAAATGAAATGAATATTTTAAGAATTGAATTTTCATTGTATTTTTCTTATTACATTTCATTCATCAATTGATTGAGATTCATGTTAATTTCACATATGCGAAAGTAAACATATGTAAGTATATAACTATCTGCCTGGCACTTATACATCAGAATCACTAAAGAAAAATGTTTACGTACGGTTTAAAATACTAGTTTTTTTACACTTCATAACGAAAATACTACTTTATTGCGAACAAGTTTTATTTAAAATAGTTGTTTGGATAGTACTAATGATACCAACAAGGTACTTTGCTAGTTGTTATTGAAATATTATTGACAAAAGACAGGTGGAATTTACTCGCTATAGATTAAGACGAAGCAGTCATAATGACTGTTGTATACAGTCGTAGATATGTGCATGATCTTAAGCGTATCGCTGGAAAAACTTTGTACACCCGAGATAAACTATTATAATAAGCATTAGTTTTATGTGACTTGGGAGTTTAACGTAGAAGTGAAACGGAATATCTAGATAATTTTTAATTATATCTAAAGCACCTATTAAATTTTTTTGTCTGAAATTTAACGCCTTCTATTCCGATAGTGGCACATTGCGTTTGTAACGATTGAGGTTATTTTGTTGATGCTCCAAACCAAACAGCCATTTACTTTTATATATTTTAAAATATTTTCCTACGGTTTCTGTTTGTAACTACAAAAGTATAGTGGACGGTTCAGCAAATAAATATTGTACAAAATGTATAATTACATTAACATCATTACGCCGTGTTTGTTGTCGTTGTTAACTTGGCAATATGAGCAACGCAACAGCAAAAATTTTAATCCCTATATTTCGTACTTTTACTTTTCAAACACTTTAATGTACTCCTATAATCATTTAAGAAAAGCCGATTAACTAATCTTAATTAGGACAGCTATTTTTTACCGTGTGGGTTCACTGTTAGGGGAGTGTATTATTAATTTACCACCCTACAATATAGAAGGAATAACGTCATGTCATTTTTGGTCGATGTTAATATTAAAGTTTCAATGTCGGGCGGATTTTATCAAATCAAATGTTAGTTTTAATCAGTAAATGTAATGTATCATTATATCAATATACTCTGGGCAGCTGATACAAAAACTAAACTGTCTCATTGACAATATAGTAGAAATTAAATCAAAATTATCAGAAGGGTCTCGATTCAGAATGAGAAAGCACATGTTCGTGACTATTCTAGGAAATAACGTAAAACTCTAATATATTTTGTACCTTTGGTTCACCATTACAGCGATTGATAAATAAATAAAAAAATAATTTAACATTAATTCTACCTACAATTTAGACATAAACATTGGAAGTAAATATAATTTGTCATAATACAATACTTATAACTTTAAAGACACTAATTCGTAGTAGTTTACGTGGAACTTGTCATTTCTAAAAATGCACTTCGATGACTCGACTTATAATAGAGCATTTTTCACGTCCATCGACCTAACGTCAGCACGAGTATGATGCAAGACGCGGTTGCACTTCGTTCTGGTTGAATGACAGGTGTTTATTAATTTACAGCTGTTTCAGTCCCCCCGATGACAGTCGTCGGATTTCCATTGGTAATAAATATTTTGTATTTGAATAATAGACGATACTTACCTACAAAGGTCATCGACGGTTTGTTAAATTATCCAATAGAGCAGATGCAATGGGGAAACGATTTTTTACCAAGTGTTGCCAAATATTAGCTTGCATGCTCGCATAAATTAAAATATATCACCATGGACTGATTAGAAATGACAACACGGCGTCAATATTGAAAAACTAATTCAGTCTGAAAGTTCAATTGAACTAAATTTCTCAGTAAAATTATTTTAAAATGTCTTAACGTGTAAATAATGAGATTAGACGTCCATTTATTCCACTTAAGTAATTAAGGGCATAAAATTTAACGAATGTTAAAACGTCAAATGTATCACGGGAGAGGGCATACATACACATGTATATATAAATGGTACAATATTGAAATGTTTATCGTTTTACTAGTATAAATAATAAATATATTCATCTTCTCGTTTTACGAGGCCGGATACTAGCTTATCTGTCATGCAATTAAAATGAAAGCATTTTAAACCAGCGTCTAAACAATGTTTAACCGAATTGTTTTGTAGCTTATACTCTGTTAAATTGCAACCTTTCTAAAAATGTTCTATATCTTCAAATAACTATTTTTCACCGATTGTTTTGAAATAAATTATAAAGCTATTAGTACTACAAATTTCGTGACATTAAGGTTTATCCATATAATAGTAGTAAATTAGTCAATATTCATTTATATTATTATGTGCCTACCTGCTACGTTGATCGTGTTGGTTGCAAGCGCGACTGCCTATCGGG
>DWEJ01003428.1:0-10443 GCA_018245835.1 Mysoria sejanus stolli | reverse complement strand
TGAAACTTTTATATCGGATTCGGTTACGGTTACGGATATATTTTTAAATCGGATATCCGATAGTTTCGATTACGATTGCGGAGCTCCGTAACATCCCTGATTTTAAGTTTCCGGAGTGAAAACGCATGCGATAACCGCTCATTGAATGCTTAGGAGCTAGTCATAAATGCAAAGCTATTGTGTAAGCAATTAAGTACATAGTTTTCAATAAACACTGAATAATTATTTATTTAATATACGTGTTATAAAAAAACAAACTCGAGGAATAGATAGCTCATCGTGCAACTCATAACAAACATCGACATCACCTTATTTATACAGTACAATTATCTCAAATGCCCTATCATCGTAAATGCCTCAAATATTACGCCAACCGGCAGCTGTGATTCATGCATTTCTATGTACAACACTCGAAGAATGTACCCATCCAACCCAGGTGTAGTAATAATGGACTCGTATTCAGTACTTGATGTAATGTATTTGATGAACAATAGTGGAACGTACATGAACTGAATCTACATTGAGACCCTCAAAACAGGTTGTCTTAGCGAAGTGTAGTAGTTCAATAGAGATTATTACCGCGATTCCTAGTAATGAACTCATTTGTTATTGTATTAAATTTCGGTTATGACTCACGCTTCCGATGTGGTCGCGAAGCGAATGACATATATCTATACCTCACTCAAAAATCCTATTTTTCATCTATGCCGAGACCGCCTGTCGCGCACGTGTGTCGCATGTGCGATATTTAAAATGTGTTGTTTATGTTCTTTTTTCGTAAATAATAATTATTTTTGTCTCGTTTCAAGCAACATTTGGGTGTAACCAGTGTAGTCACCATCTTAAAATATGCTGTGCTTTTATTTCAACTCATTCACGGAAAGATTGTTTTTTATATATGTTTAAGAAAATTTTATACCGATCTTATGATACTAACATTTTGAACCGGCGGTTATAGATTGGATTCCCATTGGTCAAAACAATGTATCCCTAATTGACCGTTTACACCGCTTTCAGGAGGAGAATCCGGATCTGTGCGAGTTGCAGCTGTCGCCTCACCAGCTCATATACGACATGTACAACACGATCGCACTCACCGAGATCAAGGGTTACGCCATGATGCAGTTCTCCTGGATGCTACTCAAGATCTATGGAAAAGGTATTGCCATCTAAGCTTACTAAAGAACTAATCATCGTTCATTTTGACACGTGAATCTTAATCAATTCCCGACAAGACTATTGTGACATCTTTGTATTAAACAAACATCTCGTACGCATGTATGTATGAGTCGCGTGTGTAGGTCTGTGTATAATAATAAATATAATATACTCCGAAGCTGACGACTCAAGAAAGCAGATTCAGAAATAAAAACAAGACGGCCACATCATTTATGTATTATATACATACATAGATATTATGTATGCATGGGTTGAAAAATCTAAGTGGCTTAGTTCCCGTATTTTATTACATCCGTTAAAAATAAAATGGCGAATGAAGAAGAAAATACAAGGGGACCTATTTCAGTATATACGGTATTGGAAACATCATATTCAGGTTAATTATATTAGGTTTTTCTTCCCACATTAGGAACGTGTCAAATTGGCTAGTTATTTAGTACATGTCGTGGAGCATTTAATTTATTTTACGGCTTCATTGACGTCATTCAAACCGAACTGGACAACGCTCACCCTAATCCATTTTTCTATACAACGGTCTACATTAAAAGATAAGCGGTGGATATATTTAAATAAAAACACATTGATATACAACAATAATAGAATATAATATTAATACCAATCCACCTCGGGACAACGTGGTGTTAGGAGGGACGTAGCCAAATATCGATAAAAACTTATATAACGCTTAAATATTAAAAAATCGTCTTGGCTAGACGAAGACAAATAATTACAAGAACCTTGACATTGAGTTAATGTAACTTCGATATGAGACCGCTACGACATTCATGAAGCGTTGAAATAGCGCATATCAATGTTTGTCTTGCGATAAACTTTTACCACTACACCAACGAAATGCATACAGCGAACTACACCGACCAACTACATGCACCAGGCAAACGATTATAAACGTAACATCACGCCTTTAATGGCCGAAAAAGATAGGTACCAGAGTGTATTACCTACCTTTCCTACGTTTCACCAGTTACATTCCTGTCGCACTATGGAATAACGACTGAGCATATTACCATCCATCGTGCACAAATCCAACACTACTGGATATTTAAACTAGAAATTCTAGTTACAAAAATCCCACAAAACATATCCGGGATTAGAACCCAGGAGTTTTTGATCAGCGATCGCGCTCGTAACCACTCGACCAACGAGACTGTCTAGATATCGCGTTATGTAATATATTATATACGTATGTTATACTAAACCAACTAAACGTACTCAACTTTCTAGAAACGTTATTTCAGGTGCATGTTACGTTCTCTTTAAACATGTTTAAAAATCTTATGAATTCGAATGCACGCATAGAAGCTTGGCTAAAGTGAAGCAGCAAACATGTCCTCCACGCGTCACCGTCCTCTCTGATGCAATTTATTGTATGAACTGCGTCGGTTGATCACGAGCCGCGAAATACGCATCGGAATTCCCTATCGAGAACGGAAGCTGTCAATTTGAACGCGTGAATCCGTGAGCGTGTTTCAGCGACAAGTGCAATGAATGTGGGATAATATGTATTTTCTTGTACGTTTGAACATTGAACATTGAACATTGCAGGTAACTTCACACAAGAGGCGAGTCTGACACGCCAGAGGTACACGGACAGGACGGCCAGGACCGCGGCCGCCGCCAAGGCGGCTCTGGCGATGGCGCGCCGGGACGTGTACCGGTGCGACCCGCCCGACCATAAGGAAGGTCGGTAGCCAACGATGTGATCAGTTACATGAAGATTGGGATCCCCAGATAGAAAAATTTCATTACACCTGTGTTTTAAGGTACGATTTCAAATATTTCTTTCGAACTTTTCAGGTGAGACATACGCCCAGGTGACCAGGCTACTGCAGGGCTACCTGGAGAACGAGGTGGACATGAACAGCGAGAATACCTGCCGGGAGAACTGTGGGTATTACACGTTGTCCAAGAATCACGGCTGTTATAAAGATCAGGCCCTCTGCTCGAACCAGAAGGTGTGCGAGGGCAGGATCATCGACTGCCACTACATTGACTCCGATATGTGGGTGTGTCCGGCGGTGAGTATCAATTTTATTCAAAATAAAAAGCACAGAATAATTCGGAGCATATTATTAGCTGGTAGAAAAAAAAAACAATATAATTCATTACATAAAGTCATTATAACTTGATTTATTAACAAATTAAGCGATAGTATTTTTTTTTATAATATGGAAGTAGCAGACGAGCATGCAGTCCACCTGATGGTAAGTGGCTACTGCCGCCTATAGACATTTGTAATCAACCCCAGATAAGATTAGATTCCTATCTCAGGTCGACCACAGATGTGCCTCTACCCCTGAGGACTAAACTGGAATGCCTCGACAAATTATGTCTCCCTTACCACACCCTTCAAACCAGAACACAGCAGCGCTAACACTGCTGTTATATGGCAGAAAAAAATTTATCATATAAATCATTTTATAACAAACTTCTTCAAAAAATTGCGTTTAAATACCTATTGCAGAGTGCGACCAGCAAGCGACGGTACGAATGGATCGAGTACGAGAACGGGCGGACGCTCGGCCGAGTCGGGAGCTGCCACCGCGGCTCTCCGGACAAGGTGAAAACAATTTATACACCGTTCAGAATACGACGACGGATGTTGGCGCCAACATTTGCTCCCTGCCCACGAGCCAGTTCACTTATTTACGCTATTCACATAACGACGCAGGATCTTGGCGCCAATGTTTGCCCACTGCCCAGTTCATAAACATTTGATTACATTTGGTACATAAAAAAAGACAATTACATGTTCGATTGTAGAACAATAATGATTTTTGAAGATGATGATATTCTCAATAACTTCATTTGTGATATGCCAACAAGCGAGTACGTATGGTGTTGTTACATTTAATATCCAAATACAGGGAATCAAAAAGGGGTCAATAGATTATCGAATCGAATCACAATATGCGAGAGGTACATATAGGTAACGTTTTATTTGATTATCATTATAGACCTTTGGTTCGTTAAACAATCTGACATAAACATATAATTGTATCTACAAGTGTACTGCAAATCAATTAATATAAGAAGTTGGGAAAGAAACCACGCGCATGTGATTGTCCTAATTGGACTATTGTTCTGTTACACTGATATATAGTATAGGAATATAGAGAAACTTTAATATGGAAATGGTAAAAGTAAAAAAAAAACGGATTTAGGCTTCAAGAGGTAAAATACACTTTTAGCCCTTTAGCTTTAAAATAGTGTTTGAATAAGACAGGTAAATATAATAATTAAATTTACTGAGGTCCTTACTTCAGAAAAAAGGGTTGTGACTATTAATGAGTCTGAACATTGAATTCTACGCAGTGTGAGTAGAAAAGTAACACTAGCTAGAGTGTCCCCAGGTGGATTCGTGGTGGCGCTGGTTGTTCTGGCACTGTTCCTACTGCATGTGCCTATGCGACGAGGAAGGCCCCGCATCTGACCGGTACTTCAGTCTCTGGGAGACCACCTCCGATGTCAAGAACAACAAGTTAGTCTGATCAATTTAGGCCGCCCGCGCACCCAGCATTAAGAAATGTCATTGGATTCAAACAATCGATAACGGGCACGCCCTACGAACCAATGCGAAAAAAGTGTTTAATAACGATAATTTTGCTTCCAAAGGTTGACTCCTGGTGGAGATGGAGTCTCACGCACTGTTCGTACTGTTTCTGTCTTTGTGAGGATGCGGTCGAAGTCAGTGAACGCACCTTCAGTTTAAGAGAAGCACTGGCCGATATAGCGAAGAACAAGTCAGTAACTAGCTCTGACTGGGTGTCTGGTGTGACCTAATCCGATTAATAATCGTAAAACGCTGTTAATAGAGCAAAATTACTAATCTTCTGTGTTCCTTGTAGTTTCTTCAGCTTAAATGGAAGCGCAGGATTGGCTTAGGGAAGATTGCGTCGATCAAAGGACAATTTGGAAGCCTCGTGTGACCGTTAATCCGAAGCTGTAAATAGCTAACTACCGTGGAGGGGCTCATTTGTGCTAATACATGTTTAACGTAGCTTTCGCGGGTTCCTTATGACGTTTCTACATGCTAACCTTCAGCTTGGGTATGCGGGTGTCCAATTGCTATACACCTAACCATCTCCGGGAATTACAATGACATATTTCAACAGGGTTGTGACCGGCGTGCGCATCGTGAAGCTCGGAAGGGTTTTTCACCTTCAGATCAGCGAAGGGACATTGGGCGAGCGCGGCGCTATCGTCCCCGGTAGCTGGGTGCCGATACAGAAGTTCGACCCATCCGATAAGACCGTTGCAAACGGCATAGACTACCACACGCTGACGTACGAAAAAAGAGCAATCGACTTGGATGAACTCGACTCGCCAGCTGGGCATGTGTTGACTGGAGTCAGGTATACAGATTTTCTTGTTTACCATCATGATTAAGATATCGTGATCGATAAAGAATATAATACATTTTTCTTTTTTACGTTCTTAGATTCAGCATGATTGGTGCTCATTTACATTTTGAGATCAGATCGACGCCCTTCAACTATACAACAGGCAAACTCTCGCCGAACAGGAGTCGATGGATTAGCAATGACAACACCGACGGAGCCGAAAAGCCCAGGTAAGTTGGTACCCTTTTTAATTCTCAATAAAACGTATACCTAAAACCAAAAGAATAACCATAAAGTACGGAGCATAAATTTGTTAATTGGTCAACCCACATAATCATGGTTTTATTTGATTGAAAAAACAAATAACCACTGTAGAATCGAAATATTTTCTTTTTAAGGTCTCGCTTGGTACTGTACAAGCCAGATATCCCCACGCGAGGCAACGCGCCCTTGCCCGTGGACTCCACCCACGACCAGTACGTGGAGTTCGTCAATACGGACTTCGAGGCCGACGCTGCTCAGAGTACAGTACCCTTCCTCGACATACAACCCGTGCAACCTTTGAAAGGTACGGTAGCCAAACCTACACCGAACTATTTACGCTAGACTAGATTTTAAAAATGTACATTTATGCCAAATAAAGCAACTCCGAGCTTAAGAAACAGTAGCATGGATAGTGAACATAGCCACATTCTAGCGTAAACAAATTGTTATTATAGTAAAAATATTTTTAATAGTTATTCTTATTGACTTAAAGGTTATTAAGTTTAAGTGTAACTGAACCGTTTCTAGGACAGACGAAAAAAATGTTTACCGTTTACCGAGACTTACTATATTACTTTGAACATTGGATTCTTATTGCTGTCTTTAAGATTAAATTTCAATGTTGTTTATCACTACTGACAAACAATACACTACTGAAGAATGTTACATGCTTCCCACAATTGCGAAGGCACACCCGGGCCCTAGCAATGGAACACTATCTAGTGTTTGTTCCATATAAATGTATGAATGTGGTTCAATAGAGCATGTCCGAATAAAAGTGAATTGGAATGTGTGCAGGTGTAGCGCTTGCGAGCGGAGCGGGACTCATCCACCGCGGCGCGCGCGGCTCGGGCGGGTTCATCGGCGTCAAGATGTTCACGTACGACTTCTCGCGGCACGTGCGCGCCGAGCCGCCGCCCACGCAGCCCGCCAATGACGTCGTGATCGACTTCGTGCCGATAGTCAATTAACCACATCGAGCATTTTAACTCATTTCAATTATAACTCAATTCTATTAGACACGTATGATGTAATGTAAGTTTAGTTTTGTAATGCGTTTCGAACAATAAAATAATTTTATTTGAAATTTGACTTTTACTTTTCGTTAAAGCACTTTATCGATAAAGAGTAACGTAAAGTCACGTCTGTTATCCCCGAAGAGGTGGAACGTTCAACATAGTACAATCCTACGTTTCATTAAATATGAATGCCTATTACCATTCACCGGACACATATCCAGACTCCGATCCACTATTCGAAAATCTAAATTAGAAAAATCCACCAGTACCCGATCCGGGATATGTATTCTGTCCTGTCGATCGGCAGTCGCATTTGCAACCAACACAACCAAAGAGGCAGTCAAAATATAAGGATTATAAATAATGAAAAAATGTCTTATTAATAAAATATCATAAAGCACCTTTCATTTAATATATAGGAATTATTATTATTTGTCAAAATTGTGGAATCATGTATACATCTAGTAATCAATTTATAGTATATATAATTTATAACATATCTATTAATCAACTCTAGTATTATGTTAACATCTGTGAAGACTACGAAAAAGCACAACTATATAGATGTTAGTTTGATATATATTTCTAATGCATACATGCATAATACAACATAATGTGTAGCATGGTTGGTATCAAGTTTTAAGCAATAATCCATGATTTTTTGAATAAAGTTTAAATTGCTTGGTAGTTATTCCCTTAACTATTTTCTCATGTTACAATCATTTAAGGCTGGAGCTTAAAAACTGTACAATCGTTGTTCGCGCCATTATGGCGTGTTATTTCCTACCCGCATATTTTTGTAATATTTCCTCGCTGCACTTCGTACTGCACCACCCGTCTCGTACGTTTGTTCGTGACAGTTACTAATCCGCATCCGTCGCCGCCGGTGGTTTAGTAATTACGCTCCCGCTACGTGGAAACTGCTTCATTCCACGTGGAGTCGTCTTCTGGACGTCTCCCCCGCACCGCTTTCTATTCTCCCGCAAACGCTCCGTATAGCGTTAATATATGTACAACCGCTACCGCAAGAGAACATCTAGAAGCCAAGAAGAAGTGCTGCCAGCAAGCCAGGAGATACGTGGCGTGAAGACCCGGTTGAGGTGATCTTAACGTATCAACGTGGTGCAGTGCTCCTTCCGAACCAGGTCAGGCTTTTCCTTTTCATATTCATACTCGACCTATTGGAATACTGCTTCGTGGATTAGCGTACAGCTATACCATTTAGCTGCCGCGTCCACAATATTCATACTGTCCGTTTCTGGGTGAAGTAGAAATACATTCCCTGACCTCGTGCCGGGATACAGGGTCTCGTAAGAGGCGACTAAGTCCGACGGTACGCAGTCTGTCTAAGCGCAGCTAAATGCCCTAGCCGCTTATAAGCAACAGTGTAGGCGGTACAAGAAGGGTCCTGTGCTCCCATACTCCCATGCCCAGCGTTGGGATTACGGACGTAACTCTTCAAGGGAGGCCTATATCCAGCACTGGACTACAATAGGCTGATGATGATGACATATCTTCTACATCGACAGGCTTTGTTACCCTTTCAGTAACAGCAAAAGCCGTGTAATCGTCTCTATCTACGCCCGCAATTTTATATACAGGAATCATCAGCACTTAAAGCAGAAACAGCGACGGTTATCCCGCGGTTCAAAATATTTGTCCTACCTCCTTCATGCTTGATCATATTTGGAATATGCTCGTTGTTAGTATAATTCGATCATGATGCAACACGAACGCATAACGTCAGAGATCAGATCTTCCTAGCCGCGACACCTAATTATGAATGTATCATATTAAAATAATTATCTTATATACAGAGTATACACGAGTCATTTATTCCGTGTCTCCGAGCACCGCCACGCGTACCTATTCACAAGATAATAATTATACTCGTATACTGACGGAATAAACATATACATACTTACGTAAGACACTTTGGTCGATACTAAAAGGGCCTTCATTGCAAAACAATGAACACTATAATATTAATAACAGCACAAAATGAAACATTCCGTATAATTAAGCAAATTTCACATTTTACTCATTGATATCCTTCGTTGATATACAAAATTTAAGGAATAATTATTCGTTGCCTTTATACTTTCCATATTAAATTATATATATTGAAGTGATCTAAGTCACCTTAATTACAATCATTGAGCATGCACTACTGTTATCAAGCGATTTCTCCAGCTTTGATGTTACACAGTGGATATAACAATTTACTTAATATACACGAGTCTTGTATTTCGAAACTCTATTTCCCCATAACACAACCCCTAAATACCTTCTCATGCCTCCGTCGTTAGTTTTGACAGCAACGTGTTATAGTTAATGAAGACTTGCCCTCTGAAATTGGAATCTGTACGCAAGGTAAATTTGATAAAAGAACGGGGAAGATCATAACTGAACAAAATATGTAAATAATTATCTGAAAATTGAATTTATTAATATGGATACAGTCTGAAATATAATCTTAAATACTCTCAATTGTAAGAAAATCTGTATCTATTAGTAGAATTATGAAAGAATAGTTAATTTTATTGACAAGATAAGACACTGTTTTAACATTTCATTTTAAGATTATATTGTGAAGTCTTAAAAGTTAGTGAAATTACCTAACAGATATGTATTGGAAAATAATGCGAAGTGACTATTGCTGATCGTACAAATTCA
The DNA here is from genome assembly GCA_018245835.1 of Mysoria sejanus stolli. NCBI lineage: Eukaryota > Metazoa > Arthropoda > Insecta > Lepidoptera > Hesperiidae > Mysarbia > Mysarbia sejanus. The sequence goes on along the minus strand of DWEJ01003428.1, from coordinate 944 downwards.
CCGCGACGTCGTTTATTATGACGTCATACCCTCATATAAAAATACATAACGCTATTATTCTTACAATAGGCTTATCCGTCGTGTGAATGCCATTGACATGTGCAAATATAAATTTATTGACGTTTAATAATAATACAACTTTTTACGGGCTTTGAGCAATATACAACCCTATTAAGTATATAAATATTTGATACAGAATTGTATTTATAAAAATGAAATTATAATTCATTGTACATTATGAAGTAGACTTTATATTTTTCACACTTAACATTGCACTAATTTATTAATATATTTAACTAAATTCTTATAAATTAAATTTAATGTAAGCAAAGCTCACGATTATTTATTATTTTTTGACACATTTAATTTATGTTCGATCAAGTGTCTAAAAACAAAATACAAAACTTTTAATAACCCACCATTACAATAGTACATACGACATTTCAATTCACCCATGCTATGGATACCGCATCAGAAAACGTAGAATCTATGAATAACAGCCCCTTGCCCTCGACTTTTCAGCTAACACATAGTTCTTTACAAACCAATTATATGTGCGACCTTACAATAGGGAAACCAATTAAACTCTTTCCTCTTTCAGTGGCCATCATACTTCTAACCCAAACGCAGGGGTGGAACTCGCCGTAACACGTAAAGTTTTCCCTCGTGCGTTATAAAACTACTCTCTTATGCTGGTAGTACTGGGGGTACCGCCTAGGGCCTAGGGGTGAACAAAGAGTATCAAACCAACACGGATGCCAATATTGGATTATAATTTACTTGCTGTATTGTGTTCATGGAATGAAGGAAAATTATTTAAATTATTATTGTTTTTTTTTATATACGAATATTATACATGTATTAGTTAACCTCACGCCTGTAATCAAAAAAAGAGGCAAGCGCAGGAATGCAATACACTCTCACGTTTTACCAGTGACGTTTAC
>DWEJ01003427.1:0-10444 GCA_018245835.1 Mysoria sejanus stolli | reverse complement strand
GCACCGCGCCGCGACCCGCGCGCGCCGCCCGCCCGCCCCGCGCCCGCCGGGCCGCGCGCCCGCCCGCAGGTGCCGCCCGCGCCCGGCCGCAGCCCGAGCGTCGCGCCGAGACGCCACCCGGCTATTGCCTCATCTTATTTCGGACGACGCCGCCACCAGAACTGTCGTGACTGATGAGCTTCGTCGACTGTATTGAAAGTCGTAGGGGTGACGGAATTTTGTGACCGTCGGTTTTCGAGATAAACATATAGTCCCCAATAAATACCAAAATTGTAACAGTAATTTTAAAATTTGTCTAAGGATGTGTCTAGTACGACAAATCAGTATGTTATGGAGTTAAAGTATGTTATGGAGCTCCGTAACCATAGCCTAAAGTATCGCATGTCAAAAATAAAATTGTATCCTGAACCGTAACCGAATCTGATATACAAATTTCAAATAATTCCGGATAATCTAAATCGGAAGCTTAATTAATATCTATTTGTAGCTTATCAAAAAAAAAAATATATGCAGTATCTGTATCAAAAACTATCCGAAACTTAACGATAACCAGAAATAATTTCGTATCTCTTACATTTCTGGTATACTATCAATACTTTTCGGATGATGGTGTTCTCCTCGTATGGAAAGCTATGATTACTTTTTGCCCACTTATTTCCCGACATTTGCCCGTTCGATATTTGACGATGATATCTTATCGACTATCGATGTAAAAACGGCCGTCGCGTTGGAGTATTTCAAGACTAGATTGTGTGGTATAACTTTCGATCCGGCTCTAAAAATTATGCTGTCCCGCCAAGAAAACCGGAAAAATTTGTTAGTTTTTGTCAATTTTTAAGTCAACCTGAAACAGCCAGCGTATCATTTGGATGATTTAATTTAGACTTATATGGTGGACAACTGAGAATCTCAATCAAAATTGGATTGTAATTTTTTACGGACGTTGATCCCCAGACTCGGTGGCGACGTCGCCGCGACGTTGATTCAAAGCTTTTAATGACCTTGCGTTCATTTATATATATCTATATATTTATTTCCTTTATCTTTTCTTTATCTATTATTCAATTTAACCAATATTATAACGACATACGCTGCAGAATACTTTAAACCACAATGTAAAATTCAAAATATTTATCTATCCTATACCAAAAGTACATTCAGAATTATGAAAAGTAATATTAATATGTATTGTATATGGTTTATGAAACGTTTATTTGAAGTATCTGCGGCGTTCACGTTTTATCTATAAACCGTATCACAATGAAACTAGACAGGCTTCGTTGCCTCTCGTTCGGAATAATTTCAATTTTACTCTCATACATATAATTATATTGTATTATTTACGTTGGCATGCCCTCCTTCGAAGTGGCTCCGTGGTTTCTTTCAAAGTCACTAAAATTCAAGGTACATATCGATAAGCCAATTGATAAACGATTGAAATAGTTATATTTATAACAAAGTAAAAATTTTCTTGGGGTCATTTAAAAAGATGTCAAACTATGCTAAGAGTTGAAATTTATAGAATATCTTTCCTAGAAAGGGACTTCGAAAGTAAGTTTAAGTATAGTTGGATTTAATCCATACCATATCGAAAACGAAATTAATACCTCTTTGAATCGCCTCACTAGGTGAGGAATCTATGTTAGAGCCGCGTCGATGGAGGCGGCCGTCGGTCGCGAATCTGCATTCGTAAGTTGTGGACGAGCGACCCGCTGCTGCGCGCTCCTCGCGCCTCCCCCACTCGCCCGCACTCGCCTCTCGCCTCAGTAGACGCGTGGACTGCGTCTTACGAACACCGTCTCTTTTGTCAAAACAGATTGTCGTGCGAGACAAATTCTACTTCGATTCGAACACATTCGAACGTGTTTTCGGTTGTGTGGGGCGAGGGCAGGCGGGGTGAGATGGGCAGCGCCGGGGGCGCGCGGCTGCGAGCAGCACGCGGTCGCGGAGGGAGCCCGGTGGCGCCTCGCGGTGGGACGCAGTGAGTAACCACGACACACGCACACACACTTCGTATGCATATACATACAGTCATAAACGCAACATACATGTGTACAGTTTATATCAAAACCGCGACACAGGTTTACAAGTTTGATTGATTGTGGTAGGTTGTTACTTCTGGCTTTATGTATTATTTATTTATATATATATTTTTTGGAAACTGCAGAATGTTGCCTCGAATCGAAAAATGTAATAGAGAATGCGTATGTAATGTGCGCTTAATCAACGAGGAATATTTCTGTGATGTTACAAAGAAAAACGGGGGCAGACTAATGATATTCGGCACCACAGAATTTACCAATTTATTTTCGGCATACTTTAGTTATTTGCATTACACGTATGATTGTAATATTTGGTTGTAGAGGTAGAGTCGCACCAGCGCGGCCCTGAATGTGCGCATGGCGCTTAGAACGAACATTCATGTAAGTGGAAGAACCTTCTACTGAATCGACGTCGTAGCTTCGATATTGTGTACATCAATTTGTTGTTTTGTTATCTCTCTTGCTTGTTTTCAAAACGAAATGTTCCAAATGAACTTTTATCATCGACTTTATCAACGTTCCACCATATGACACTTTTGCTCCTTGTTACCAGCTATTAACATAATGGATATGGATAAAAACGAATGTAGACCACTTCTACGTTTCACCAGTTTTACACTCAGACACGGAACAAATGTTTGTGCATTGTGAAATTGTGTATCGCATAAATATTTATTCTACGTGAGAATGTAACCCACGACTCCCGGCGTAACAGTCAGGTTCCCTAACCATTGAACCAACTGGCTAGCCATTTACGTTTACGTTATTTATTTCACCAGTTACATTGGTTATTAAATAAAATATAAATTATTTATTTTGTGTTTGAATGTTATATATTTTTTGGATAGGGCCACCTATATCACTATGAATATCCTAGACCTACTATCAGCCCTACCAATTATACCTACATAAAAATTTTCATGAAAATCGGACAAGCCCTGTCGGAGTAGTTCGACCACAAATACGGGGACACGAGATTTTTATATAGATAAGATACAAAGGGCGCTTGTAGACTACTATATTTTCCATGCCCGTAGAAGCTCATATATGCATGCTTTGTGTTCCACGTGCGTCTCATACGAGGTTAGGAAGTTGGCTAATAGATTTCCCATTGCACTGCACTAAGGCAGACACATGAGCGCCTGTTTTACCGAAGTCTGAAATGTTGTATTTCATGTGTATGCCCGTATCCGCATGTGTATGCACAAACAAGTGTAAACCGTGCCGAAAATGCGGTGGTTTGAAAATGCCCTAAAAATTTGGCGGGCACATTTCCAATAATTTTAATGACATTCTGGCCACAAATGATTATAATTTGGAGAATGTTGGTTTTATTTTACACGCAAAGAAATTCCATAAATCAGGACTTTTGGATCACCTAGTCACTTTTCATGTGCAAATGTCCATGGAAAAAAGTTGACGAATCATTATCCATCATCACCTTTCCTACAATTTTCTACTTCTGTCTATTAGTAGTAATTGTTTGAACGTTCTCCTTGATTATTATAAACATCAATCTTGCCCAGAAGACGATGGCTTACAGGCCTCTCGTTCTCGTTGGAATAAGCGGACTCATTTTTGCATTTGTTTATATTAGCCGGGGGAGTTTTAAAGAACCGAAGACCTTTTTTCAACTGTTTACATTATTTTCTCTTTAAGGAGGAATTTAAGTAAGGGTACTGGGGTCCAAATTCAGTATATTTCCTATTTCAGTAATGCTGATGTTTTTTCGATAATTTATTGTTGGCAAAATTAATGATGTGTTCATTTTTTACATTCTTTTAGTGACATAGTAAATTAAATTAAAAGATAACGACGATGATGGTATTACAATATGAATTTGTCAGCTATCCCTCATGTGTATCCTTTGATGAAATGAATGAAGATGTATTTGAATGTCGATTTAATGTAATAAAAATGTCTGTTCATATGGAACACTTCGTGGCAGGAAGAGAAGGTGGGAGGGTGTTAGCTGCGTGGGGGAGGTAGCGAGTACGGTAGTGACCGGTGGCGCTTTACAGGAGGAGGCAGACGTGGTGGTGCGCCGCAAGCGGGACACGAAGGACGACAAGGACAAGGATCGCGATCGGGAGAAGGACCGCGACCGCGACCGAGACCGAGACCGCGACCGCGACCGCGACCGCGAGCGAGAACGAGAACGAGACCGTGATCGCGACAAGGAGCGCGAGCGAGATCGCGACCGCGACAAAGAGCGGGATCGTGACAGGGAACGTGAGAAGGACAGACGACGAAGAAGTACCTCCAGGTACATAATATGTATATTGATCTAGTTAAATAGATCACTCGTTTTGAGAAAGCATATAAGACCACACGCACTTGGTTACCGTGGGAGACTATGATTTTTATTCTTTTAATTCTCAGAGGAGACTCGTGTCCAAGCGAGGACCCATAAAACGGTTTGTGATAATGATAAAGCATTGGCATGTTATTCGGTTTTCGTTATAAACAAATATTAATTAAATATTACGTGAAGTTACGATTTTTTTTTTGCACATTAAATTGATTTTTTTATCTTATTATAAGTGGGTTTATTAGTGTCCGACCGAAACAGATTTTTCAGCCGAAACCGAAACTGAACTTTCGGCCTTGTTCACCACATACACAATGGGAGGATATCGAGGACTTCTATGGTACGATTGTATACTGCACATGCTCCTGGTCTCCCAAGCGAGACGATCAGTGGAGAGAGCCAAAACGAAGGTGTGTTGGCTATAAGACAGTTTAAAAATGGAAAAGCGCGTGGCGACGGTGGAGTTACGACAGAATTTTAAGGGCAGGAAGAGCTCTTGTCCTGCTGAGGTTTCAGAACCTTTTTAATTCCGTCATTCGCTATGGGAGAGCTCCAGAGGTGTGAAGCACAAGTTTGGTGTTATTCTTTTTTAAGAAGCGCTATAGGACCCTTCTTAAAAATTATAGTCTCATCTCCCTCCTGAGCCACGTCTATAACCTGTTCTCTAGAGTACTATTGTTACTACTTAATTTAGTTAATAATTTACAAATTCACGAGTTTCGGCGCAGACGAAAGTGTCGGTCATTTTTTGACCGAAACCGAAACAAAGGCCGAAACTAGATTTTTTTGACCGAGACTGGCCGAAACCGAAACCGAACTTTCGGTCGGTCACTAGTGCTTATGCAACTTGCTTTAGATTGAACACATTAACAGCACTATTAAAAAAATAAATTGTCATAATTCAGATCCAAATCGGATCGGCGTGAGGAGCGGGAGAAAGACCGCGAACGCGAGCGCGAGCGCGAGAGGGAACGCGAAGAGCGTGACAAGGAACGCGAGCGGGAACGGGAGCGGGAGCGCGAGCGTGAGCGGGAACGCGAGCGAGAGAGGTAGGATAAATCAACTTAATGCCATTTTACATATTATCTAGTATTTGTAATATTAATTTTTGTCGTAATATTACGCTGTGGTTTAATTTGAATTTTATATTGTTTCATTGACTGTTTGTTAGACTGCCTCGTTGGTGGTGTTGGAGGTCCCGGGTTCAGATGCCCGAGTCGGACACTATTAAATTTTTCTAATTTAGGTTTTTTAGTAGTGGTTCCTAGTCTGGATATGTGCCCGGTATATGGCAATAGGCTCACCACTATTCCGTAGTTTGACGTAAATGTAACTGGTGAAATGTGAGGGTGTTCTGCATTCCTCTGCCTACCTCTTCGGGGATTACAGGCGTGAAGTTACGTACGTATTGAGTCATGTGCCAACAAGTAAAGATAATTTCGACTTTGTTTAAACGATGGCTTTAATTAAACAGTTGTCTTTGTTTGTCACGGTTTGTAACAGTAGCAACGTTTCTCGGCAGGGAGGTACGTGAACGCGAGCGGGAGCGGGAGCGAGAGCGGGAGCGCGAGCGGGACCGAGAGCGGTACGTAGCGCTCCGCGGAGCCGATGCCTCACTCTGCCTTGTGACACTGTTGTTGATCGTTTGGTCGTTTTCGATCTAGGCCTCTGTCCGTCGGGCGCGCGTTGACCGTAGCCCGATTCCGTCAAACGCAGCATAGAGTAAGAGCGATTTTATTTACTTGAAACAATCACTTAACACTTTATCTGTTCAAAAACTTTGCCATGCGTTATTCGTTCTTACCGTTGACATCAGGGCAAGTTGACGTTAATTAGTTGAGTAATAAATTGGAACGTAATTACTACAATCAATCGGTCAAACCGATGATCGTTTTAGGCGGATTTAAAGTCGTCGTCGTTACGGTTATGGAAGAACATAATAATCTTCAATAGTACAAAAATTGAAAAAATGATGCAAGACGCGGCCGTCGACTAGGCAGCGGCGGTCGTTAACTCGTTATCGGCCGCACACCGCGCGCACATTTTGTTGCTTACGACGTTATCGAGTCGCTGTATCTGGCCAGCAGTTGTAAACTAACACTTAGCGCTAGTCGGTTCGTTCTTTTGATTAATTCGTAAAATGAATTTCGTATAAGGTGATTGTATGATTGACGTGTGAATAAGTAATAAGAATAAATAAGTGGGAACTATGTGTACGCAAATACAAGTGCTACGACTCGTTCTGCACCCTTACATTCGAACGCGGTACGAAATCGAAGATGAGTTACGCGCCGCCGGGAGCACGAGAAGCGTGGGCAGCGCTGGGAACCGGTAAATACTTTGGCTTATAGAATTTGGCGAAAATGTCAGTAGCTTTTTTCAAACACACCACACATATATCACCTTATTTCACATTCGCAACCCTCCTTAGCTATCGAATTTGACCTTCTCAAGAGATTTTCTGACCATATTTTAGTATATGCCAAGATGATTTGTAATTGTCATCGTAACCGGAAAGCGAGAGAACGGGGTTTTGAAAGCGTGATGGCGAGCCGCCGGGGTAAGATTGTTTTTGTTTAAATTATTAGGATTTCCATCGTTTATATTCTGTTTGAGGCGTACTACTTACACATGAGGTTACCGAGGCCACTTCGAAGTGGAAATTTATGTAATTGCTTTTCTTCATTCATAGATTTACAAAAATATTTCCTCATTCATGTAGGCCTCGGTCATCTCCGCACTCTTTGTATGTGCCTAGATGTAATTACTGTTAAAATCTAGATGTTTGACCTTGTGCAGTTCGAGCTAAAATGTATGTAAATGCACGCAGCGATTCCATGTAGTGGAACTGGTTCTATGGACTTGTGTCGTGGGTTGCAGGGAACGAGAGCGGGATCGTGAGCGGGAGCGAGAACGGTCGCGCGAGCGGGAGAGAGAGCGGGAGCGCGAGCGGGAGCGGGGCCGCAGCGAGACCGACGCGCGCCGCGAGAAGGAGCTAGAGGAGGAGGCGCGCGAAAAGAAGCGCCTGGAGAAGAAGGCGCGCGAGAAGGAGGCCGCTTACCAGGAGAGGTGCGTTGTATCGGTTTTTTGCCTTGGTCTCAACTGAACTTATGTTACTCGTTGATGATATAGGAGATTGGTGTTTCGTTAGTGACTAGAGTCTGTGTGTCGTCAGATTGCGTAACTGGGAGGGGCGCGAGAGGCGTAAAGCGAAGGAACACGAGCGTGTGCGTGAAGGCGAACGCTGCCGCGAGGAGGAGCGCGAGCGGGAGGCCAAGCGGCTCAAGCAGTTCCTCGAAGACTACGACGATGAGCGCGACGACCACAAGTATTACAAGGGCAAGGTGAGGCTCAATCAGTTACTTCCTTCTTCTTTAAATTTTTGTATGTTTACATATCATGTGACAGTAGCAATCTTCATAGACCTACATCCTCAATATGCATAATTGTACAGTGTGATGTGATGTAATGATGCAGGAGTTCCAACGGCGGTTAAGCGCTCGAGGTCGCGAGGCGGAGGCAGATGCGCGCGAGCGGTCACGCGAGCGCGCCGAGCTGGAAGCGTTGCGCGCGCAGGTGTTCGGGGACCGCGCGCCTGACGACCCCGCCGCCGCCGCCGCCTTCGAGCGCGCCCGCCGCGAGCGTGAGGAGCAGTATCGCCCGCGCCCCCTGATCGACCTCACTGCGCATACCGAAACGCAGAAACAGCGCGAGCAGCAACGCGCGCAGCGCCGCGAAGATGCGCGCTTGCAAGCCCGCGAGCGCGCGGCGCGTGACCGGGACCGCTACCTGCGCGCGCAGGCCTCGCGCCAGCTACCCACCGAGGCTGAGCCCATCGACTCCGACGATAGTACGGGTGCCGGAGGCGCAGTGGCTTCGGGCGCTGAGAGCGGCGCGGGCGCGGAGTCCGGCGGCGTGGCGGCGGGCCCGGTCGAGACCGGTGGAGAGTCGCCGTGCTCGCCGCCGATTACTCCGCCGCGCCGCCGTCACCGTCGCCGCCGCGAGCGAGAGGCGGAGGTGCAAGCGCAAGCACAGTCGCAGATGGAACACGTAAGTAGTCAGCGATCAGCGTATATGTGTGATTGGGTAAACCATAACTTTAAATGAAAAAAAAAACAAAGTGTTAGTTTCTATTGGCGAACGATTATGAACAGAGTGTATTATGAACAGAACGATTATGAACAGAGATAATGGCTGCATAGTCTGAGTTCACGTGACTGTCAAATCACTAGTTCTAGTCGTTATTATAACGGTAAAATGGCAGCTCCTGGCCAGTACAATCAGTAGTTCTTAGGACGCATTTAATTTAATTTACTGGATTAGTCGATACGTGTATCGGGTAATACACAGTTACACCTAACCTAGCAGAGCATGCTTTAAAACTGCCAAGATCTAAAGTTTTAAAATTTGCTGCTAAAACCATAAAACTGCTAAAACCATAAAATCTGTCTATGTTAAAGAAGAAATTTAAAACAATTGTCTGATTATTTTCATTAGAAATGTTATTTAAGTATGTACCTACGATCACTACTAATATTATTACGAGTAGGGTCAATAACGCGAGCGTGTGTTGCAGAGCGACGGAGGCAGCACGCCGCCGCGCCCGCCCTCCGTGGAGGTGCCGCCGCCGCGCCCGCATGTGAGTTCCATTCTGAATTACCATTACGTCTGTTCCAAATTCTTTTTTAAATCTAAACTTAATAGGTTATTTGTGGATGTTAATATGAGGGTAGGTACTCTTGCACAGTTTAGGAGAGGAATTTTTTACGTATTTTTTATTGAATCGTTCGCAGGGTGGTATATCCGGTGGTAGTTCGCCTCTGACCATCAGTTTCCGTACCAAGCCCAGTCCCACGCCCTCCGCGGACACGCCTACGTGTGAGTATTACATTCTTATTAAAGAATACATATCTGGTATCTACGTGTGCTTGGTCATTGGAGCACAGTCGGTTATGGTGATGACTAGTCCGTGTGTAGCAAATGCGAGTAAAGTGTATGTGTGTGTATCGCAGCGGAGGGCGCGCCGGCGGGGCGGCTGCGGCGCGTGCACGCCGCCTTCGCGCGCGACGACGACGAGCCGCCGGCGCTGCCGCCGCCGCACCACCACCACCACCATCACCACCACCACGGCGGGAAAGGTACCGGACCTCACATTTTCTGTGGCACGAGTGCCTTTTCGCGAAATTTTCTTTGGGTCGACGCGCACAAAATTTCACGCTCGACATCTAAGTTACTTTTCTCCGCGATTAATTCTTCATTAATTAAATATTTAAAAAGTATATAATTATAGCCTAATAGGTTTTTTGATCGATGTGTTTCGTTTAATCATGGTATTTAATTAATTGATCGTTTGACAGGCACTAGTTGTGATAAATTTTAGTTAGTACATAGCAATAATTTCATATTCTGTACAGCAGCTGCAAATGTTTGTTTCGTTTAATTATGGTATTTTTTCAATTGCAGGCAAAGATAAAAAGGATAAGGACAAACATAAAAAAGCGGATAGCCTTGAACGAACGGAGAAGGCGGACAAAGGTGATGAGCGCAGTGAGAAAAACGAGAAGGGAGAGAAGGACAAGAGTGACAAAGACAAGAACGACAAGAGCGACAAGAGCGACAAGGACGGCAAGTCCGCCGAGGAGAAGCGCAAGCACATCAAAAGCCTTATCGACAAGATACCCACAGAAAAAGAACAACTCTTCCAATATAAACTGGACACTTCTCAGGCTAGTATAACCCTCGGACTAGTTGGACTGGGAAATAATATACGATATTACACGTATCTTGAAGGTGGCGGGATCCAAATTGTTACATCCATATAATTACCACTGTCATCTCGTATGTATTATATTCTAGAGTTTGGGCTGAGTCACGAAACAGTGCTGGCTTGGAGAAATTTTCGAGATAAATGTATTGTTTTTGCTGTTGACTATTTATTTATTTATTTATTTAATAAGAATTACAGTTGTAACGGTGTACAGAATGTTGGCTAACATTCTGTCATATCATATCATATCATATCGACCCTTCTGTCGTTCCACTGTTGGAACATGGGTCCTCCTCTCAGAATGAGAGGGTTAAGGCCATAGTC
>DWEJ01003426.1:0-10445 GCA_018245835.1 Mysoria sejanus stolli | reverse complement strand
ACTTAGAGATTTTCTAGAAAATTTTCTGGAAAACCTAAATTAAAATTCTAGTAGTGATTTGGAGTCTGGATATGTGCCCGCTGCATGGCAACAGGCTCACCACCTATTCCATAGTGGGACGTAAATGTAACCGGTAAAACATGGGAATGTTCTGCATTCCTCTGCCTACCTCTTTGGGGATTACAGACGTGAAGTTACGTGCTTTAGATCTGATCTGTCTCTTTATCATCATCAACTCTTATGTGGTTCCATTTCTGACAAAGCTCCTCTCCAAATGCTGATTGGCAACCTTTATTCCCCATAGATGATGTTAAGCAGAGCAGGTTTCCTGTAAATGATTTGCTTTATTGCTACAGAGAGTATATTTACTCTTAAAACTGACATTATAATGTAAATATACATGCACCACTATATTATCAATTATAAATCAGTAAGCTAGGCTATTCTCACTGGTCACTCTGTGTGGTTACTGCTCTCTGAGTTATATGATTCTTGTTAATTGTCACATTTTATTTTGTTCGTTTATTTCATGCATCATAAAAAAATTGTGGTAAATTGTGCATGTGTGTGGGTTCACTACTAACATAGTAGTCAATATTATGTGGTAGTAAATACTGGCTATGGTGGAAAATAAATGAAACGAGGATTGTTAAAAATGAGAGCTTTAAGAATACGCAGTGGAAATATATCTGTTAGAATTATGGAATAATGAGACCAGTGATCAATGTGATGTGAGAGAAGATTTAAAGTGAATGGTGAGAGTCGGCAGTGGTAGACCTAGGCTTTTGTTTCTATTCATCTACTAGGGTGACTCTGTCAAATCATACAAATCCTCAATGAAGGCCACTTCAACAGTGTCTTTATTAAACAAAGTTGAGTGAAAAGTTTAATGAATGTAGGTGAGATAATAGTAATTTGTCTAGAATGTAGACAATACACAGCTTTAGTCTCCGTCCATCCCTATGGAAAATGGGTATCGCGATATTCGTATATGATTATATGTTTAAAATCATGTCTCCGTTACTTGTGGGCTTCGACACGACAAACCTTTAAACATGTTCAGGTATTTCAAATACTTAAAATGTATTTAGTATGTAAAGGAATGAAAGTTACGTTTTGATGATCATATTCATTTCAACACAGAAGTTTGTTCACCACCTTGACTTCACAATGATTTAGGTGCAATTTCCTTTGCAGGAGGAAATGCACAATCTTCCACCTGCTTATGACAGCATTGCGCATGATTCGGTAATATATTTTTTTTATGATTCAAAATCTAAATGTGACTCAAACAACACCAAATTTTAATTTAACATGTAATATGTACTCATATACATATGAATATGTATTATATGTAATTGTTTTTCGATTTCATGTAAATTATTAAGTAAGCTTATTTTATCCATGTAAGTAGTTGAAAATAATTGCTTGAAAATGCCAATGTATATAACTGTACGTTTTTAATTCAATTAGTTACTTTAATTTGTTTTTACATGAAAATTTGTATTCAATTGTGCATAAGAATTTTAATTCTGAATAATTTCTGTAACATATCCAAAGCGTGCCAACGATCATATCTTGAATATTTCTTAGTGTGTTTGAACCTGCGTCCATGTAATAGAAATTTCAATATTTGATTACTCATAATATATTCCATAGCAACATTTATATGTTTATTTGCAGCCTGCTCAGGTCCCAACACCACAACCACGATCTAAGGTGCCTCCCAACAACTTTTTTCCTGAGTTGCCTGAACTGCCTTCAGTGCCCTCTGACTTGGTGCTACCGTCGGTACCACACAGCAACAACTCAAACACTTCCAATCAGGATCCGGGAGCATCGGATGAGATTGACTTCGAAGATCTGAACAGACGGTTCGAGGAATTAAAGAAGAAAAAGTAATGATGTTAAGAAGAGTTTTAAATTTTAATATGTATATCTTAATCGTTGCTGTAGTTACATCTATGCTTTATCAAAGGAATCATTGTTATGAGATTTTCATTTAGTGTTATTAGTTATTCTGAACAATGTTAACATTCAAGTACAAACCACTTGAAAATATTGAGAGCAAATAAACCTTAACCATGAAAAGGAGATAACGGGACTTCCTGTCATCGATGCCTGGAGACAGGCGGAAGACAGGGCGGAACGGAGACGGCGTATCCTATCCTCCACCGCGGCTTATCAGAGCGGGCACGGCCTACGGCAATGAAGAGCACTATGAAGAAGAAGAAACCTTAACACGTTGACTGCCAGAAAACAAAATTCATCTCTCCGTTCAGGCCACGTTGGTCAATGCTGGTCGACAATTACAGTTTTTTGTGTGGGCTGCGTCGGTCAGTGCTGACCGTGAGTGCGAGTGATTTCGATCCTTTAATTTAGACTGTAGGGTAGTGCTATTAAACTAAATCTCATATTCATTGACCCCGTGGCTCTATAGTTAATTCAAATCACAATGGTTTTTGAAAAACTTTAAGGACTTAGAAAAAAATAATTACCAAAGTTTAAAAATTTGTGTGGCGTGTCTGGATGAAACTATAATTTTTGCTTGGCTTAAGGGAGCGTTCAAGTATTACGTAACGCAATTTGGGGGGCAAGGGGGGGGTCTAGTAAAACGTTACGATGCTTTACATAGGCGGGAGGGGGGATCGAACTACGCGTTACGTAACATTGTTTTTTTTATTGCTAAAAAACTAGAAAGTCTTTATCTTTTTTAAAAAATCTTTTAAATTGGTAAAATGGCAACTCTTGATTTATTTTGATGAATTCCTTGATTGTATAGGTCGTCTATTTAAACATTGAACGCCCCTCCTATGTGTTCACAAATACACGCAAATTAGATATTTAGATGAGACACAATTTTAACTTTGTTCTCCCAACACTTTGATGTTTATTTTTTAATTTTTATTAACTTATTTTTTAATCGTACATACATACATATCTTCACACCAGGTCCCTTATGGGGTAGGCATAATCATTATTAATAATATTATAATTAGCATTTTTTAATCATTATGTACAATTTAAGAAGAAGAAGAATCTCATTATGTACAATTTTGAGCTATTTATTAAAATTAACCCTGCAATTATTCATGCAGTATTAGATTCTATGTTACATTCATAAACAAAAAAAATATAAACCCATAAAACATAAAGATTGCAAAAAATCATGAAAAATAGTTGTGCAAAATATTAAAGATAGGATTAAAGGGATTTTCATCGAAAAATGTCAGTCACATTTGTTATTTAATAAAAAAAATGTATTAATTATGTATTTTGCGTTATTATAAAAAGAATATTTATTATTTATTATGTATTTGTATGTATTTTGTATTTATTACCAGGGATTTACTGGTACTTTGCGCAACTTAAATTAGTTGTGACTTTTAGGTAAAAATTTGGGTGTTACGTAACGATTAGGGAGGGGGGTAGGGTAAAGAAAACCGTTACGGCGCGTTACATGGGGACGGTCAAAAATTGCGTTACGTAATATTTGAACTGTCCCTAAAGGGAAAGTTCGATGTCGGTCAGCACTGACCAACATGGCAGTCAAAGTGTTAATTAGGTACTAAACATTTAAAATAAGTGAAGCCTGGGGCTGTGTGTTTCGAGATGTATTCCCACTCTCTTCAGAAGTTACTGTTCAATCAATGATTATAGGACATACAAATGCACAAAGAAAAATTTGGATCTAGATCTAGAAAAGTCTACATTGCAATGATAAACACTTGCCAACTGAACAAATATTTCTCATTCCAGAATTTAAGCTTTGTTACATGTGTTCGCCTTTTGAAGGCAGGTGTAGTTATTTTCATTGGCTTCATTAAATTTGGCTTGCTCGCAAATTTTGCTCAATAAATTTTACACTTTAACATTACTGTAGTAATTGCGAATAAAACACAAGTGTTAATTCTTTGAAATCTTCAATAACCAATTAGGTATAATATCTGAATATAGTTTCATTTGTTTATTTTGAAAACCTAATGATCAATCTTTTTACTATATAAACATATTCACTCAGCAACTATTAATATGAAAAATCTTAATATGACATTTAAGAATATTGTATATCACAATGTATATATTTATAAAATATTTGAAAGGAAAATAAAAGATTTTTATAATATGAAGTGTTTTATTTACTGCTGTTATGTAACTGAACATTAAAATTCAATACATTCTTTATAATAATATCTAAGTGTACAGTCGCAAATTCCTATATTTTATTTCATGGAAAAATGTAAAATGCATAATATTAAATCATGGTCTGGTGTATGTCCAGTACTAATAATATTAGAATTACTATTATAATACAAAAAGAACTCCTGTTGTTTACTGTGTCAACAACTCAAACCTTGGTACACATGGTTTTCTTTACTTTTTGTCGTATTTCGATAATGATACAACTTCACTAATGATACATGATACATCTTCACTAACTGTGGACATATGAGATACGAGATAGTCCTAGATAATTATTAACGTAACAGATATTACAATTTAAACCATACCGGCCGTTACTCGCCTGCTTCAATATGAGTAATATTAAGTAATTTAAATTATTGTAGTTGCAAAATTTTATACCTCTTAAACAATCCCGGTCAAGCAGCTCAGCCCAGGCAGGGCAGACATTCTTATATTTTTATTGGAAAGCCGTACAGAATTGAAAACAGCATATATACCAAGGCCAACCCTAAACGCAATATTATGTAAAGGCATTGATTATAAATAATAAATAATTTTACATTTCATAGCATTTTCATAATCTGCTGAGAACATACTGCTATTTTCCTAAGATTAGGCTCTCGTGGCATATTAGAGCTGTCAAGTTTTAGTCTTTTGTGTAGGCGCGGATGTGCCACGAGCATAGTTTTTATCAACAACTGCTTCGGTGATTCTGCCATCAGTGTGCCGAGAGCCACGAGGCCTCTGGAAAAAAAATTGACCCTGTAAACCAAACTGAAAACGCCATGATAAAAATAACTTTTTGGACATAGCACGTGCGTGGCGTAGTGGGCAAAAACCTATAGGTAATAAGAAAAGACAGCAGCGGATTTATGATTTATACAAGCTGATGATGATGAATGACCTAATTAGGTTTCTGTTTCTACCATTTCACTTTTGACACAAAATCTGTTTTGATATTATTGTTTCATTGTTGGAAATCTATGCATGTAGATGTATGTCACGACATATTTCTATTTTGCATAGCACCATTATTTCACACGTCACAAGCGGTTCAGTACGCTATAAAGGCGCATGAAAAGCGACACGAGTCAGTCTCGTAGTTCGGGCTCATGTTACTAATTAGATTGATATTTTAGAATTGGTTTTGCTATGTGACTGTCTCATTAGTCTTTTCGGTTTCAACTGCCCAACGAGAGGTCCTGGATTCAAATCGCGGTTGGGCACTATTGGATTTTTCTAATTTAATTTTTTTCTAATAGTGGCTCGGAGTCTGAACGTGCGCCCAGTGTATGGCAATAGACTCACCTATTACAGTGCGGAACGTAAGCTAGCAGGTGAATCCTGTGAGTGTACTAACTCTTCGAGGGTTACAGGTGTAATGTAACTTTGCGACATTGGTATACATTAAGTGAAGCGTTACCGGAAGTAGGCCTCGTTGTCGGTGACGCTCTCGAGGTAGCAGATGACGCAGTCGGCCAGGTCGGCGTGGTCGGGCTGCTGCGCCAGCGCCACGGACAGGTTGAGCAGCAGCGACGTGGCCGCCACCTGCGCGCCGGGCGCCAGGCGGCGCAGCGCCACGTACGCGTGCAGCACGCTCTCCTTGTCGGCCAACACCAGCATCTCGCCCGCCAGGTCGCAGAACGCGTTCACGAGCACGCGCAGCGCCAGCAGCTGGTTGGCCGCGGAATTATCTGCACGCCGCCATCGGGGCAATGTAACGCAACATGTCTCGCGTATTTTCTTAAAAACTAACTGTATATGATGCGGAAAGCTCTAGATCATAACTTCACTCTTAAAAGTGTGAAGGTCATTAACAAACCTTTTATATTCATTCATTTCATTAGAATTGTAAATTAATCTATTGCATTGCAAGAAGTCATCGACATGTCAAATACATCGGTAATTTTAAATTTTAAAAATTTTAAAGGGGCAAAAAAATTTATTCCTACCTACATATACAGTTAGCATACCTGGAGTTGTCAGTGAGAGTAAGAATTTGATAAACGCCGGCCCGAACGTGGAGTCGAACACTTGACCGTTGATAGCTTTGTTTCTGATCGCCAGTCGCAGCACGTCCAGCACGGGGAAGAGCAGATCTTCAACAGAAACAATCAATTTAACATCATGGAATTAAATTAACAACAACATATACCAAATAGTGAAAACATGTGAAGTTACACCTACGCGCCATCGACTTTTGCCCTATGTAAACTTGTATAGGCCATCAAGCTGCATTGGGCCAGTGTGGTGATTAATAGACATAACTCCCATTGTAACTGAAAACCTGAATCCAATAGTGAAATAATGAGTTACTGACGTGCTATGAATGGTTACAGGTCTTATCCGTTGGTTTTAACCAATTCTTGGCCGAACCAAACAAAATAGATTCGCGGGTTAAATCTTAGATCGGTACGAGAACGCAAATATACGTTGAAACTTGTATAGCCAGTATGAAAGTTTTCTATTCTTGCCGGCTTCAAAGTTGGTCCACATGTGTGCTAGATACGACCATCTCAGTTTCATAGAGTTTAACGTCAGTTTCGAAAGGTTTATTATCTTACATAATTATGTACTTCGACGGTAAGTTATAACATTTACCTTTGGGCCATTCCAGCATATCTTTCAACAGCTCGACCGTTTCAGTATTAGGATTAGTGTTCTGGAACAATTCAAGTAATGATTAAGTGTAAATTATTAAGCATTTTCCGTGCGTTCTGTGGCATAAAAAGCCATTTCATTTAAATTTCATGTAAATTCATTAAACATAATCTCTTGCAGTAAAGATTATACATAAGAAGTGAAATTTACAATTCATACGGGGTGATTACATTCATGCATTAGAGTTCACGAAACAGTAGAATGCGAATGCTTGAGTTTATTTTATAAGTAATTTATAAATTGTATTTAAGTAATGCATTGGCAATAACATGCTCTTTTGATTGATCCGCGACCCAATGAGACATCTCCGCTGGCACCTAAACTCCAAATTGTGTTTCGATAACACTTCATTTATTGTAGGGGCTGCTCACCATTTCCGCTAGTTTCACAACGTTCTCCAACTGCTCATCCGTGAGGGGCGTGTAGCCGTTGCCAACTTTACCGTTGAACTCCTTCAGCTTGTCAAGGATCGCGTTAATATTTGCTTGGTCGAATCTAAAAGTTAATCGCCGCGTGTCAAATAAACTCATTTTATAGATTTTTTGGTGCAGTGTTATGTTAAAATACTAAGTTTTACAATGTCAACAGTAACCTTACAATGTCCAAACGTAGCATGTTCTATTATCAAATAAAAATCGACATATGAACATACATATAACTCATCGACTAATAAAATGTACGCAACAAGCAGCGGAACGACAGAGCGCGCGCACCGGATGTAGGCGTCGTGCGGCACCAGCGGCTTGTCGCTGGCGAGCGCGGGGGCCGCGGCGGGGGGCGCGGGGGCGGGCGCCGCGCCCGGCACGTAGCGCGACTCGCCCGTGAACGGGTCCGTGTACCTGGCCGACAGAGGGAATGACGTCACCATCAACCTTTCTCTATCATGAGCATCCCCTAGAAATATTGTTCATAATCCATGTCCTGGGCTTGCAGGTTGCAGATTGCATAGCACATCTCATACCCCCTGCCTTATTGCTCATTATCAGTCAGCGCCTTAGCTGTAGTACTCGGTTAGGCAGCGTCATCTCGCGATCAGCTTTGGAAACCCATTTTGTCACAAGTTCATTTTTTTGCTAAAATTTTTTTATTGATACTTGAACCCATGAATTGGCTTTGTGTCACAACAGATGTACATTGTACATATAATTGTAAGGGCCTCATAAAATCACTAGACCAAGAAAGGGATTATTATAACAGTCTTTATACTGATATAGAAAGTATATAAGAACAGTTGTTCAATGACTGTTCAAATATTCCTTAAAACAAACAACCAGTTAAACACCTGTTTTAGTTTAACACTGTGAAATAATAAAAAAACTTATAAACTTTAATATTAAGCCAAAATTTCAAAATCATACTGTACAGGAACAAAAGAGAGCATTTTTTTTTTTAAATAGATAACAAATATTCTGGAAAATAGCATCACTGATAGCAGGGAGCTTTGTGATTATTTAATTTTTTTATAGGCTTCTATTGTATATGTTGAGAACTTACACAGTATTGCTCGTGGAAGTTGTGGGATTTAATTTTGCATTCGTTACAATAAAATTTGCCACCTGTTCTAAATAGTCCTGGGGTAGATTGTACCTGAAACAAGGATTATTACTATTAAAATTTAGTAAGCTTTCATAAGAATTAAGATATTTTTGAAAGAATTATGATTAAGACTGCCACGTTGGTCGTGTTGGTTGCAAGTGTGACTGTCGATGGGAAGATCCCGGGTTCGATTCCCGGGTTGAACAACTAAAAATTTTCTAATTTAGATTTTCTAGTAGTGGTTTGGAGTCTGGATATGTGCCCGATGTATGGCAATAGGCTCACTATTCCACAGTGGAATGTAAGCATAACTGGTGAAACATGTAAATGTTCTGCATCCTACCTCTTCGGGATTACAGGCGTGAAGTAACGTTTACCATTTAATTATGATTTAAAAAAAATCATAATTTTTGTGATAGAACCACTGTGTTAAATTTAAGAAAACAGACAAATTTAAAAATAGTTATATTTATATACATGTCTTCTCGCCAGGTCCCTTATGGGGTAGACAGAAAGTTATATTTCCTAAGACAATGTAGTCTATCGCCTTTTGGCTTCTCAGTAAAACTCACCATGATCATATCTCATCTGAACTAGCTCACCACAAGACAATGATGCTTGAACATGAAGCTACATTACATAAATTTTATAATACTACAATATAGACCAGATTAGATAGATTTTTTCTGACTATACTTTTTTATAACTACACATTGATTAAATTATGTGTACGGTTTCAGTGTTGACCGTACGGAAGTTGTGAGCGCAATGTAAAAGTCAAATTGAGTATAAGTAGTTGGTTTATTGTAAATGCGCATGAGCGTCTCTCGGGGCAATTGGTTTTGCACTGTCGATACAATGTATGTAAACAATGTACGTAACCGTACATTATGGATTTACTGAACTTTCATTACTGTATATAATTAATAATACAATGTTTCTTTAGCAGTTTCTAAAAGTAGCATTTCAACCTAAAATCAATATAACACATACCTATGAATAAATGCTTGTGCAGAGACCCACGGATCTTCAGTCTTATTAAATGGTAACTTCAGCGGCGGCTCACCGTCTTTAATATCAACATTGAAAACATAGTCATATTCCTGAAAATATATTAGGAATTTATAAACAAATAAACAATTTTGACTGCCTCGTTGGTTGTGTAGGTTGCAAGTGCTGCCCACTGGGAGGTCTTGGGTTCGATTCCCGGGTCGGGCACTACAACATTTTTCAAATTTAGATTTTCTAGTAGAGGTTCGGAGACTGGATATGTGACCGGTGTATGAAAATAGGGCTCACCAGGTGGTGAGTGGGACATAAACGTAACTGGTGAAACATGGGAGTGTTCTGTACACCTCTGCCTACCTCTTCGGCGATTACAGGACTGATGTTATGTTAATAAATAATTTTAATTTAAAATGGGTGCTCTAATGTTTAATAAAGTTTTTATACACTTCTTTATGCCTGATCTTCTGTCCCAATCTTTATACCTATTTGCTGTTATGGTAATTTGAAAAGCTTATGTTAATAACAGAGAATGAATTTAATGAAAACATGATTTTGTTAACCAACAGGATTTTTCTAAATCGTGGAAACAGTTTGGAGATAAAGTGTACAGCATACTCAGAGAATTCTGCCTGAGAACCGAAATATACTTTTCAATACATGACTATGTTGAATTTTACTACAAATGCTTCAAATAATGGTCGCAGCTTCAATTATCAGGTCAGTTAATATAGGATTTTTCTAAATTAGAATTTTCAATTTGGATTTGTGCTTGGTGTAATTCCATGGTGGAATGTAAACGTAACTATTGAAAAGTGGCAGTGTACTAGACGTTTCTGCTTATCTCGTCATGAATAACAGGCGTGATATTACGCTTTTCTCTAAATTGCTGAAATAGACCTTTTGTAGTTTTTTTTTTATAATATAGAAGTAGCAGACGAGCCTGCAGTCCACCTGATGGCAACTGGCTACTGCCGCCCGTGGACATTTGTAATCAACCCCAGATAAGATTAGATTCCTATCTCAGGTCGACCACAGATGCGCCTCTACCCCTGAGG
>DWEJ01003425.1:0-10445 GCA_018245835.1 Mysoria sejanus stolli | reverse complement strand
ACGTAACTGGTGAAACGTGGGAGTGTTCTGCATTCCTCTGCCTACCTCTTCGGGGATTACAGCCGTGAAGTTACATTGAAAAGATTGCCAGCTCAAGCTGACTCACTGCCACTGCACATAACATTTCACATTTCCTACCTTTTTCTAACACACGCGATTATTTATTAGCTTATTGTAAATACTGTGCCTCAATTTCTTTTAGAATTTAAATAATTATTTTTTGTTGTAAATGTCTCTGAATCCATGTATTATGATAGAACATCAACTTATGTAATAAACTTATTTTTAGATTTGCAGTTAATTTTGTATAAAACGACAACTTCAGGGCTATTAAAAATCATATTGGTGGTTAAGATTAACTGAATTTATAACGGCAGCGCGAAGCCGGGAGGTGTTGTCGCAACAGGCATACTAATCAGTGCCGGATTAAGCCAGCGCGGGGCCTGTAGCAAATTCTGTCAAGAGGACCTTGGTTTGGTATTTGTTCTCAAGTTAAGAGGGTTTAATAAAACAAAACTGTTACAAATAAACTATTCCGGATCTAACCGGAAATAACTAATACATATAGGCAAATTTTGAAACAACACTTTCAATGTCGATTTCAACAAATCAGACTTTATATTCATAAACAAATCAGACTTTATATTCATCAAAGTGAAATGATTAAAGCGTTCTTGGCCCATTGTGTTTCTTCGCTCATTTTTAAAAAAAGATCAGCTATATTCACTCATTAAATTAATCTATATTTTATAATGAATCGAGCAAACACAGATCGTGACTGAATAAAAAAATACACAGTTCGCCTTTTTCTCAAAATATATTAGATATTATAGATAAAGTCATATTTTTTAAGCGCAAATATATTAAGGTGTGTTTGGGCCATGAACCTGAACAACCATGTTGTTCCGCGGGGCCTCCTGAGTCGCGGGGCTCGTAGCATTTGCTTCTGTTGCTATGTGGCTAATCCGGCACTGATACTAATGTTAAGAATAAATAATTTTAATGGCATTTAAATATTTGTTAAGACATTTACCGTGTTCTCAGATACTGTAGTCGAAGAAAAATGTACTGCACAATGAGATGTTACTTTAGCTATGTAAAGAGGACAAGACTTAACCAATGTAAATGTGCGAATTTCTAATAAAACTTTTAAACTTTCGTGTTCCTTTTATTTCGTTCCTGTGTAGGTACAGAGTGCGTCAAAACGTACTTCGAGTACGAAATAACACGGGAGCTTACTATTGAATAATATATTTAATTCCAATAGATCTTTATGGTACAATACATTATGAACTATCTTAACTTTATACAATTTTAAAAATTTAGTTACAATCAGTTCTATAATGACCTGACTTTACAATGGAATCCCGAGTGCGGCCTTGCAGCGCGGCCATGCGCACTCGTCGCAGCCGTCTCACTTCATCACGCGGAGAGGCGCCCAAAGGGCCAGCCAATCGTCGCGAGCAACTTCATTACGCATAATTACGAATTGAATATTCGTTTCGCGTATATGGAGGCTCCTCTTTTTAGTTTTTTTTATATGAATTCAATTATTTTTACAAAAAATTACAGCTGGATGACATATGAAACAGAAACAAAATAGTCTGCAGCGGGTCTGGAACTTAGAATTAATAAATATTTGAACGTGAAATGGAACGTTCGATTGCCCTATGGTATTTACAATATAATGATTTATACACAGGATTTGAGTTATAAATATACTGATCAAATCTAGTAGTGCTACGTCGTGCCACCAGGTTGTATGCACTACAAGAAGTAATCCATATAAACGTTAAATTAAAGTCTAAAATTTTGTTAACATATTTCTGGCGATGTCACAAAATGGCAGACACCGGCACAATATTTCAATTTATTCTACATAAAACCTAATATACATACATAGCAGCTTTCTGTGATAGGATTTGAGATATGGCCAAGATTTTTTAACTGAACTGATTTTATTTATTAAATAAATAGGTCGACAATTTAAACAGTAAATAATTTAAATCAATCAAAAACTTTACATGGATATATCTGTAAACTCCTATTAGTACTAACATATTAATTTCCCTCTCGTAGTCTGTATAACGAGCTACGGTCATAGTAAACAAATTTTATCTTAACCGTAACACAACGACCAACAATCATGTGGTTCCTTGACGAATTGTAAAACAATTTCTACACAACTATGACAAGTTAAAAAGTATTCAAAATTTGACATAATTATGCAAGTTAATAAATACATAAACACATTATGTTAAATGCGAACATGTTTAGGGAGCGCTCAAGTATTACGTAACGCAATCAGCGGAGGGGGGTGGGGTCTTTTAAAATATTACGATGCGTTTTATTGCGAATTAGAAATCTCTCTCGTTCATTTATTATTACCGCAATCAAAACTATTGTAGCGAATAACCGTTAATTTACTGAACTTATTCGTGACTTTTAGATAAAGATGGTCATTTAAGTTTTACTTTCAGGGTACAGAATAATGTTACGCCGCGTTACATGGGGGGGTCAAGAATGTTCAAAAATAGTGTTACCTACGTAATACTTGAACGCTCCCTTAATAATGCCTATAAAACAGTATACGGGAATCCGATAGATCTACTTGTGCAGTCCAAACGAGGCGCTATCTTACGGACGCATATTATAACCCATGGTGTGTGGTATCCGATGTAGTACATCGAATCAAACCGACCGAGACAGAGCAGTGCGCTTCAATACATGTGAAAGTAACTTGTACTGATAGAGAAATGTCTATGAAAAAATAATTGTACATAAAAATTTTGAATAACTCTGAAAGTATTAGACTAAATGAAATAATAATGAAAATACAGTAATGTGTACAGTAAGTAATAAGTACATGCAATACAATGCCGTTTCAAAACGAAATAATAAAACTGTACCACAGAAATTAGTATTTGCCGTGCATTGGGACTCGAGTGCACAGAATATAAAATCAACAAATAAAACTACCAGAGCTCATTCGATACTGTTGAACAAATATTACACACTTGTAATATTTTTATTCGTTAGTTTCACGGACATCAGGTGGAAGTAGAGCCGGATCGACGCGCGTACCTCGCGTTACGTCATTGTTTGTTGACACTATACCTCTCACCTCCTCGATTTCGCCGGGACCATGTAACTCGCAGAATTCAATTAGTCACATCGCTATGAAAGGCAATAGCGAGGTACTACCAGCACATAAACCATCTGTATAATGCACATATAGCACACAAATAATCTGTTTATTTCAGCTGTGGTTTAGTATGAAAACATGTCCAGGGCGCCGCGCCGCGCTTGCGACCGCGCTCTCATAGTACAACGGATTAACGTTACTTCTCATAGTAACAATAACGAGCTCAAGTTTTCTATTAAAAGTTCACTTCGTTAATAATTTACTCGATAACAGTATTATACGGTACTTTTTCAGGATTTTTCTGCAACGTTTCGTTGCGTACATTTTGCAAGCTGTACATAATATTGTACATATATATTTATAAAAGTATATTTTGCTTTTATGGATGTTACAGAATTATTATTATTTAATTTAATAAAATTAAGGGTCAAAATAAGTTTACAATAAAACCGAATATATAATTAAATACTAAGGTCTCTAATTATTACTAGTATAAAACTTAATATATAATACAATAATATTTTTTTTTAAAACTCCTAAAAAATATTAGCCAGTAATCATGCATTGAATTGATTTACAAAGCCAATAAACAACAGAAACTTATCCAAAGCACAAATAAATTGAGACATTATCTATAACCTGCAACGGTGATATTAATTTTCTACAATTTTAATGTGAGATATGCGCCACACCGCCCACATGCCCGCTACATACATCCTCTTTACATTACACTAGAATTTTGTGTCACTAAGTCAACATGGCTTTTCGGTTTGCAAATTTTCTTCATAATTTAAGGATAGATTCCGACCTACTTAAATATAGTTTGACATACAGACAGTGACTAATATAAGAGACCACATTCTAGTAATATTAGAGCCACACAGTAAAAATATGTATGATATAACTGTTAAGTCCCATGAATTGAAACAGTGCTTTCCATTAATACTGGTAAGATGAACATACATGGAAATTTCAGTCACATACAAGCTTGCATACGATCGCTACGGACAGTGTCGCACGAGTGTCGGTTGACGGAGGCGAGTACGACACGAACATTGCGAACGTCTCATGGAACATTCAATTTACAGTAACTAGAAATCTCGTGTCACTAGGTCGAGTAATTTTTATGGAGCCGAGGATCGCCCCTGCCGCGGCGGCCCACGGCTGCGGTGGCGGCCTGCGGCTGTGGCGGGGCCCGCTACTTGGTGAAGGCGGCGAACACGGCCCACATGAGCTCACAGGCGTCGGGCCGCATGGCCTCGGCCTCGAAGTCCAGGTCCAGCAGCGCGCGCACGCGGCGCGTGGCCAGCTCGTAGTCCTCGTCCGACAGCGGCGCGAAGGCGTTCTCCAGCACGTCGGCCGAGTGCGCCAGCAACAGCAGCGCCAGCGCGCGCCGGTCCGCGTGCGCCACGTCGGGCACGGAGCGCCGCAGCGCCGCCTCCTGCACCTGCGCACGCCGCTACATTCGCCGCGCCTTGCGTCGCGCCCCGCGCCGGCTGCGGCAAGCCGAGGACGGGGCGCGGTGGCGCTCTATGGGGGAGGCCTATGTCCAGCAGTGGACTGAGATAGGCTGATGATGATGATGATGATGATGATGATGATGAACCGAGGCATCAGAGGCTGAGTTCTAAACCACGATCTGTTTGTTATTATTACCATAAAAATATATCATTTCACATATTTGTCTGTTTTTTCGTTGATCACGCAAGGACTAATTAAAATACATATTTTGTAAACAATTTTTAGTGTGCTGATAAGAGTTGTCAAGTTGTATGGAACGAACGAATTAATTTATAACAGTTAACAATACGAAATGAAATATTTCTTTTCCAAGCAATTAATAAATAATATAATAATATTTTTTCAATTTGTTTCTATTTGTACATAACCCGATATATGTATATAATACATGTTTATATTAAAAAATATTACGTTAACAATTAAATAATAATTATAAGATTTAACTTGTGTTATGGGCACTAACGTTCTTGTGCTCATATTTACATATGTAATACTTATACAAACACACATCATTCCTTTTATTTTTAAGAGTGTGTGGGTGTGTCACATATTGTTTCGATAATTATCAATACTATAAATGCTTATGAGCGAGAAATTTAAAAATTACATTACTCAGGTCGTGAGTATTTAATTGTAATATGATATCTGATTAACGTGCAGTTTTGACACAACACATTTATGTCAACACAGTTCACTGAACCTTTATAAGCAGCGGTTACAAAAGGTGGAATCATGGGGAAAAATAATTGAATTAATGTAACATGGAAGTTAGAAGTCTCTGAAACCGGCTTGCGTGTGTGAAAAGAACAATTAATGTAGAAGAAGCGTGCTTCTGAAGCGTGATCACTTAGATATTTGCCATACGGTGCTCTCTGTCTACCCTTTAAAGGGATGTAATAATAACAATTAGGTTTATCTTGTCCACAGAGATCACTTTTCGGTTCCGTCTATAATTTGCTAGCAACAAGCGCGTCATTGTCGTAACCAAATTTGAGATTACTTATTATGCAAGTTGTGCGAACGAATTGATTTAATTTAATATCAAGACAATTTATATGAGGCACGCTTGGTATGGGATTCATACGTCATTTGGTTCATTGTATTCGTCATGTTGCTATGATATAAAACTACAATGAGTTCTGGTTCCTTACATACATATACGGCTCCTTATATTGTCGCTTTGCTTTAAGTTTGTTACTGTTGCATGTTTTTAATGTGAGAAATACTACAAGTGAATCTTCCTTGGAGGAAGAATGAGCGAATGAAGCTGAATGAGAATTAATGAGTAAAGGGTCTTTGATGTGAAATTAATTATCTACTCATATAATTTTATGTATTGTTTTTTTTAGACGGGAAATGCCTTAATCTAATTTTCCTTTAATAAGACATATTGAGTTATGTCACCATCCATCCCTGTACAAATTTTCATTAACGCCTTAGTATCTATATTTTTGAAGCTTCGACAATAAACCCAGTCTCCATTAATACTGCTGTTTCAAATAAATTCAATGCTATTTCAATATTCTAAATGCTTCGATGTTAAATTGCGTCATGTGCGTTTAATTTTTAAACGTCATCGGCATCCGAGTCATTGGCGTGCCACAGACCATAGGTCATGTTACCAACAGGTTGCATGGTCGATCTTTGTATGTGTAATCAAAAAGTAGTAAATTTTAATGAGTCGTGTCCTTTCTTCCCGGGCACAAGTGATTATTCCGGAGTTAGAGATTTTGGATAAAATCGCTAGCAGTTATAGTAATCCATTTCTCTAAAACCATATAGTCAGATTAGAGGCTTCAACTTGTAGGTCCCGTCTTCAACCCGTGTCAGACAGTGAGGTGTAAACAAAACGATCGTATAATTGTATTGAATTATGTATGCGTCGTTAATTTGTTGATTATTATTTACTTCATAACACCTAATAATAACACATAATTGATTGATGCTTTAAAGTTTTCATAATGTTCGACCTTATGGCCCTTAAAAGCGTTTATTTGCAACAGCGACATGTTGTCATAAGCAATAATGTATCAGAATTGATGTGCTTTTGAATTTTAAGTCGTATAGCACCTTATTTTACGAATTTTTTATACTGTCCACAATTTGGCTGGTTATTAATTGATCATCTTAAGCTATAAACCTGTGTGTCTTTGGAAAAAAAGTTGCAGAAAAGATGAAATGAAAAAGAAATTGTAACAGTAGACACAGATGTCTATGATAAGATTGTAGAAGAACATATTGAAATTTTAGGACCTAATTTACTGAGTATTGGATGCGGACGGGGGTCCGGTGGAAAGCTAATTTAGTACACAATGAAACTTGATTTAAATTTTCTGTCGCAACGAGATGCAGAGGGCATGTTCGCCTGGAGTGTGCTGAGGTCGCAAGGCCAGCCGCACAAGGGTACCTTCACACTAGTCTACATAGGTGTATGAGTAATTTTATACAATGTAAGGTACATACATAAATTAGAATGTATGAATAAATAAAATTTGAAGACCGTTGAATGTTAGAAGGTAGAAGAATTACGTTAGGACTATAAAAAAATACTTATTGGGTACACGGTTTTCCACTTAACCTAAAATGGACTTAGCGTAATGGTATAATATGATAACATGATTACATTAATACTGTCACCAAAATCACAATATAGGTAGTTTACGGTATGATTCGAGTATCAAATATCTCTATTTTCGTACACCTGACGTGACATTTCTACATTTAGTTCTCATTATACAATATTTTATTGATTTGTGACGTTCAATACTCGTCATATATATTTCTCTTTACACCACCTTTATTTAGTCTTATACAATACTTGTAACTATGTCGAGTTCTCCTTATATCGACGCTGCGAACAGCTGTTTTGGCTGCAGAAATCTGAACATAAGTCACGGTCGGTCTCCTGCCTCCTGGCCCCAGTTAATGCATGATATTGCACTACCTTGCAACATACTTCGACACAGAATGCAACCTCCCAAATGCGAAACGAAACCAATTTATATGACGTACATATGTCTGTATATAAACATATGTATGTAATGCTTACTAGTAATATATAAAAATGAACTCCAAACGATATAAAAGAATATCCCATGTAGGTTTCCACTTACTGCATTTCATTGCTAATAGCCTTCGACTTAAACAGGTCTATAAAAGTAATCGTTTTTAAATTGTTGCTATCTATGCTTTAACAAAAAAATTATGTTAGGTACAGATAATTTTATTAAGCTCTCTTAAAATCGTCTTAGCTATAACACATATTTTGTGTACGTTTAGGTACATACAAATATACCTTTTTTGTTTTAAACCTTAATATAAATATAAACAAGTTTACATTAATACGCAAGAAAATAGAGACAATACAATAATAAAAGGCGATCGTAATGATCCTCGGAGATAATTATGTACTTGTTGGTGCGGTCTATAATTGGTTTGGGTCAAGATCGTTTTGTACGTTGAGAAACAATCATCGATAAATTAGAATTTAACAGTAACAATTTAATGAACAAATGAATATCGCAAAGCTCACCACCTATTCCATAGTGGGACTTAAACGTAGCCGGTGAAACGTGGGAATGTTGTGCATTCCTCTGCCTACCTCTTCGGGGATTACAGGCGTGAAGTTACGAATATCGCAAACTAAATTATCATTTTATAGTACAAGTATAGTTACAATGCGTTGTAAATTCAAAAATATTAATGGTAATTATAATTTTGGTCATCTTCACATGCGGGCATTTAATTCCGATCTAGATAGAATTCGTTTCATGATTACCAAACATTTGATAAAATACATATACGAATTCCTAAGCATAAAGTATACTTACACAAAGACGATAAATATTTTACTAGGTCGGAATTGAACCCTCAACTAATAGCTAGTAAGGATCAATTATAACTGTTTGACTCACATCGGTAACATTGCTCCTAATGTAGTGTCCGCTGTGTACCAAGTTGTCCAAACGCTCGTGTCCATAATCGCCAAGGTTGATTTGAAGGGACGCCAAGCAATACTTCCCTCGGACCGCAGCGTCGATTCCCAAACATTCGTCAAAGTCGCCGTACTGATTCGCGTTACCACTCAGTATGCCTGACGGTGGCTTGGCCGTAGCGTCAAACACTGAAACAAATATTGATGAGATGTTATAGAGTTACACGAGTATATCTGCATTTGCGTATATTAAAATTATTCTGAAGAAGGAATGCTCTGAATTCTGTCTATTTTCGCAAATGAACATTAGCGACTCATTAATTTAGAATCACAATAGAAAAATGACAATTGTAATTTTTATTTATGACGATCGCGGAACTCTAGAACTTCTCTTCCCTTTCAAATGAAAATATTTACTTATTAAAATTAAGTTCATATTTTACGATTGATACTTTCTGATATTCATAATATATCGAATATGTTTTGATAGGACTGGTATAAACCATCGGACGCTTCAGGAGATAAGAAAGTTGCTTGTATAGCAAATACTGGATATAAATAGTTTCATTCTAATTTAGACCCTAAAATGTCTACAGATGTAGCGAATCTCGTGTTAGTTTTATATATAAAAGACAGAGTATGATGCATTTGTACGTGTGATAATATACTTTGTTTATCCAGGATTAAATTGTCGACCGACTGGCGAGTAAAGTAATCGTTTGTTGATTTGCTGTTAAAAAAGATGCTGATACATTGTCATTAATTTACTCATGTGTTCCGTACATTATTTAATAAAATAAACGAATTAAAAGAATTATAAGTATATAATAAGAACAAGAAATAAGTACTGAAATGTATAGTTAATGCTCGAAACGCTATTGTTAAATAGCACTTTAATTGGACACGAAAAATTCTTTTAATTTCAATTACATACACGGCAATATACATTGAAATCCATCGGAGCAAAGGTTAGGGCCAGATCGATACTAGTTCACGGCGAGATTAATGTCATACGCTTCCATTGAACCTTGTTATGTCAAAAGTGTGGCGAAATGACAGCGAGTGGGGAATGCGAAGCGCGCTCGAGCACGGGGTGACATTGGCGTGACTGGAATCCGCTGTGTGGCTGTGCGCTGAATCGCAATACACTTCGAGATGCACTGGGACTTCGCTGCGCGTCATTATCGGTTGCTTGTATTGAAACAATTAAACGACCTACTTTTCGTCATATTACCAATTTTTCATCCCACCATTTAATGCTAAAAAGTTACCGTGACGTCAACGTGTATTAAAAGCGATAAGCGTGTATATTGTGTAGAGATATAAAAAGTTTTTTGGTCCTTTGAACTTTAATTTCCAATTTTTTAAGATGAATATTGATATGAGCAGGGACTTGAAGAAGTAAGGTGGTAACGGTAACATGAGATAGTATGAGAACTGAAGATTGTGGTATACCTTAGGAAAGAACTTAATAATGCGATGAAGCCATAGAGGCTTCTTATGCTATTATGATGATGATGAATATTTTTTCGCTTGATTTCGCTGATCAGTATCAAGTGAGACCGATTTGCTATAGTGATAACCAGTGATCTACCATCGAAGAACCGACTACTCTCGTAGCAGACGGATTAATTACAATAAGTCAGTTCGTCAGGTTCATGACTGATTAAAAACTAGCTAGCTAGCTAGAAACTATTATCTGACGAAGCGAAAGAATCTCTACGATAAAACTTAAGATCATTCAAGTATGAACCCAGACATTCTGAAGATCTCAATACATATGCATATTTTCACGTTTATTCTTCATAGGGCTAGGTAGAAACTAAAAGTTTATCGACCACAGTA
>DWEJ01003424.1:0-10446 GCA_018245835.1 Mysoria sejanus stolli | reverse complement strand
AGTGTTCGACCCGGGAATCGAACCCGGGACCTCCCGATCGGCAGTCACACCTGCAACCAACACGACCAACGAGGCAGTCTTTCAAAAGAAAAGTGTTCAACATATATTGAAGATAGACAATCTAGATGGTTACGCGTAAACAAATTAAAACCTTATGTGGGCGGGTAATGGTCACCATTTTGCCTGCCATTCATATGTAGGAAATAAGGTCAATGCGCACCGGATTAACACCCTTATATGACATATATTTTCTCGTATTACAATTGCTCTTTTGGATTGCAGCATGAAGCCCTTCTTTACAATGCACGCTCTTTGGTATCAGTGCCCAAGCCGCAGTACATATTTCAAGTCGTCAGCACTCTCAAGTCCAACGCTGAATTAAAATGGAAGGAACTTGCCAAAAATCAAAACGTTTTCTTCGCTTATCATGGGAATCGATTGGAAAATTTTTATACTATACTGAACTTCGGTTTGCAGCAACATCTCAATAAGGTTTCTGATGTCACTTGCCGTTTACAATTTTCTTTCTTTATTACCGAAAATTAAAAGGTGATCATTTATTAATTTGGGGCAAAGTGAGGAAAATGAAAAATGTTTTCAGACCACTTTGCTAGGCAACGGGGTTTACTTGTCGCCGGACTTGAGCCTCAGCTTGCCGTACAGTCACGGGGGCTTCGGTTGGGGCGCCAGCTGCATTGGCGGTCACCTGTCCTGTGTCGCGATGTGCGAAGTCATTGACGCTCCAGAAGGGATCAATTACCAAAAACCAGTGACTAGCGGAGGTAAGTCTATTCCAAGTCTCTTCTGTTCTTTGGATATAAGGAAAAAGATACGGTACGGGTTGTGAGGTATCATATCAAGAATACAAGACAGATTGTTGAAAAATGTCTTGCTTCTGATTTCTTTTGATGTTCACTTTATTGTTTCTTTATTGCTATAAAAGGCTTTTATTCAACTCGTCAACGAGCTAATAATAAATATATCGGTGTACCATGATGTATGTAATCTCGTTTATGCTGGATTTGGCAGGCTTAAAACCGGAAAGAGTTGCAGCGTTTTAGGGAGGCCTAAGTCCAGCAGTGATCCTCCAACGGCTGATAGATTTGTGGATGAAATGGTCTTAATAACTAATCCTCTCAGATATTTTGCTGACCGAAACATCGAGTTTACTTTTGCCACATTTGACCCCATGGAGAATGATCTCTGAAATTCTCAGATTTTGTACCTTGTAAAAAGCTTGTTTAAATTTTTTTTTTCTGGATAACAACAATGAGAGTAGATCAGGTAATTCTTAAATCTGCAAATGATGCTGATGCAATTTTAGGCGACGGCATACAAGGCGACGACGCTAATAAAAATACGACTGATGAGAAACACGAGACACAAATGACTCATTACATTGTAACGAACTGCGACCTGGTGAGGGTTCGTTACTTGTTTGTGTACGCGAAGCAGCCCGTGTCGATGAGGTTTATAACAGCCAACTCCTACAGAAACCGTAAGTGTGTTAGTGATACAATATGTAGATGGATTATTTGTAGTAAAATCGATCGAATCGATCAAGTTACAAAAACAAGAGTCGTTTTGTTCATATCGTACTAGATTTCTTCTGGTCAACACCTGTCAACTTCTAGAGCCGTGTTTTCCAGTAATCGTGTCTCCTGGTTGGGAGAAGTATGATGTCACGAGTAGCCATTAGCGCCCCCTCCTTCACTAATAACCGTCTCCTACTATGACTTGTGAAAAGTATTCTTGTTAGAAAATATGACGAACGATTCTTTTTTCTCATGGTTAAATCTATAGGATATTTTGTTTAAAAGATTTTTGTAAGTAATTAATGATCATTATTGTTCCAGCTGGTGGGGTATGGCAATGGCTTTCCAGACACAAGTTGTTTTCAATACTCCTGGGCTATGGTCTCATGTTGGCAACTATAGGACTCGCAAACAATCAACCGATTCATTATTATTACAAAACTATAATGAAGAAATTTGAAATCATGTTTAATGTGAAATCGTAGTGGAAAACCGTAATTGTCCTTATATTTTCACTTTCAATACTTTGTTTAGTTGTTACGAAATTAGTCAAGTCTGTTTCATAAATATTGCATAATAAAAGACTTTTTATTTTGTATCCTAACGTTTACGACATATTTTATCGACATATTAATGTTTGTAACATAGTAGTACTTAACAACTTAAACCAAAGATGAAATATGAGAATTGACGAGATTAAAAAGAAAACATACGGCTATTTCTTAAAAACGTGTTTTTCCTGTGTTTTCGTGTTGGTTGCAAGCGTTACTGCCGAATAGAGGTCTTGAGTTAAAATCCCGGATCGGATACTTTTTTTATCTAACTTAGATGTACTAGTACTGGCTCGGACTCTGGATACGTGCCCGTAAACAGTTAAGAATTGGGTGTAAAGTTAGAAATAAGAAATTATATGTAATTAATGAGCTGCTAACGTTTTGCCACGTTTGAAAAAATTACATAAACAGGTCAACTTTTCGACACTGCCCCCCGAACCGAACGGACGATAGTTGGCTTATTGTAAGTGTTGTGAATGTTAATGAAATCAAACAATACACACTGTTTTAATAAAGAGTCGAAGGTACCATACATACAAATGAGCGTGTTCATTAAAATGATTGTGGATTTAGAACAATGATTCCACCGTAGCGCTGCTCTCGTCATGCCCTGCAGCGTAATCATTGTTCAATCTAATTTTTATTGTATCGTACATCCACGCTGTGTCCACACAATAGCCATACATCAGTTTCGTTGCAAGCGCGTGTAACTTCATACAAGGACTGACCATTTTTAAATTTGTAAAGTCCCACGCACCTAATTAAAAATGATCCTCCGGAGCTTCCTTTGCTTCTGCGCATTGTCCCACGTAGCCCACGTATCCACACAAGATCCCGTCGTCAACTTACCGCAAGGCCGCATCGTTGGGGTAAGTTAATGTGATGAATAAATAACGATTTCAGTTGAGGTTTAATTTTGTACCGACTTAAATATTTGTTATATACTATTTATTTACTATTTATCGATTATTAGCCGAATATTAGTGGGAATATTCCAAAAAAAAGCCATGTATTAAGCCGGTACATAATATAGTCCCGTGTATAATATATGGAGATGTTTGCGAAACTTTCCTTAGTCCAATATTTCAGCTAAGAAATAACTAACACAGTGACTGTTTGTCAAAATTTCAGATTAAAGTTTACATGGAAAATTCTGTCACCCCTATCGAAATATTTTTTGGAATACCATACGCCATGGCCCCAACTGGACGGCTACGTTTCTCTGTAAGACCATAAATATTTGCTTACTACAATAACATCAAGTTTTGGAAAACAAATTTGGACGTTTAATTCTTTCCGAACATTACCTAAATGTTTTTGAATTAATTTGAAATCAGTGGCACAGGAAGTTAATTGAAGGCTGAATACATTACAGATAAGATCTGTAGCATGATGATATCGTCCAAAATGTCAAAGTTTCAAATATGGTTATTATTTATAAGTAGTTTCCTTCTTTGGTCCAAAGTTTAATTAAAAGTAGTATTATATTTTACCATCATAGACGCCTGAGAGGCATACAGGATGGAGACGAACTTTCTACGCACATCGTATGCCACCACGATGTCTCCAACCAGGAAACAACAGTTCTGACATGAACGAGGACTGCCTGTTCCTTAACATATGGACGACGAGGGTGAGTGTGAAAAGAAACAAAGTATTTGGCTGAACAACTTATTGAATTCACAGACTAAAAAGATTTTTTCAGGTAGCGAGTGGATGCAAGCAAGTTGCAACCCGTGCTTGTGATATTGTACAGCGACACGTGGTCCCACGCCGGAGTAAACTTGCCTTGCCAAGAGCTGGCCGCGGAAGGCGTCGTGGTTGTGACGGTTGCCTACCGCCTACATATACTTTCCTTCTTTACATTGAAATCTATCACAAGCCGCGGTAACCTCGCTTTGCTCGATCAGTACTTGGCATTAGTCTGGATACGAGAGAATATTGCGGCGTTTGGAGGGGACCCAAATTCGGTCACACTGGCCGGCCACTCTGCGGGTGCAAACAGCGTACTATATCACGTACTATCACCACGACCAGTCGGTAATAACAAATTTCCCATGTTTATGTTTAACTTTTGTCCGTTGTTTTACGACGTCTCCATTTTGTAGGTCTGTTTCATAGAGCCATAGTTATGTCTCCGCAAGAAGCTTGGGAAATAATAGACAAAAATACAAGTACTAACTCGTCTAAAGTGGAGAGAGCTTGTCGTGAGTTTGCAAAATCTTTGGGTTGCTCTAGTAAATCAGATCGTGAAGTGATGCAGTGTATGCGGAATCGTCCCGTGTCGGATATTATAAATTTCCAACCGGTAAAACATTTTTAATTGTTCGATAATACATAGCCTACTTATGTTTTCTAAATTTGAATTTGATCACAATTTTTTTTTCAGGACAAAATACTTTTACATTACTTGCAACCGATTCCAGATGATTTCTTACCGGAGTCCGAGCAATACTTACCTTTGTCAACATCGAAAATTCTCTCGTCGACGTCTTTCTTAAACATCCAACTAGATCTTCTCATGGGTAATGTCGACTTGGAAGCTCTGAACATTATAAGTAAGCTTTTTAAGCAAAGCCTAGTACTTGAAATATTTCTTTGCCTATTTTGTTACAACTGATGCTTTTGCAGACGACAAGAAATATGATAAGCTGCTGCATCAGAGTCCAAAGACGGTCTACGATTACGCAACCAGAGCAATAATACCGGAAGTGTTAAAAATATTGTCACTCGATCGTTCGGAAGCTGTTTTATCGGTAAGACACATGTCAACATGCAGCTAATCGACGGTTACGAGAATGATAATATTGTTAAGTTTCGAAATTCAATAAGTTACAGCTGTCTCAAGCGATCTCGTGGGAATACTGGAGTTCGAACTTGTTTAAGAACAGTGACAAAGAAGCTATGCAAGCAATTGAATCTGTAGCTCGCATGGAATCCTCGGCGAAATGGAGCGCGGGAGAAGCCATTTTGGCGGGAAGATTGGCGCGTCGGATTTCTCGTCTATACGTTTATCGTTACTCGCAACCGAGCGCGGTGGACTTAACTGGGCGGATGTTTAATTTTACAGGTAATTATTGACCAAAATTTGTTCTCCTTGGCAATATTTATTGATTTAAATTATTTACTGTTTATAATACATTATTCATCGTTATACATCGTTTATACATTATTCATCGTTACGCTACTCATCGATTATGTTTGACTTCTACTCGTAGGATTTTCTAAAACGTATATGTTTACGATTTAAAATCTTGCAGGTGCCATTCATGGAGCAGACTTAATTGCGTTACTTGGGGATGCATTGATGTTACAAGTCGCGCGAAGGCCGGCATCAAAAAGTGAAAAAAGAATATCGTCAATATTTCGGAAATACATCGTGAACTTCGTCAAATTTGGGTGACAAATCGACCTTAACGCTCAGTGATGTATAAACCTTCTAGAATGTTCTAAATGTATGGTAATGAAATGTTTTAGATCACCAGGGAATCAAGACGAGTGGCCTCGGTACATCGTAAATGAACCTAACGTTAATGAAATTTGTCTTAATGATGGAGTTAGTTGTAATTTGCGTGGAACGCGCAGGGATGTAGAATTTTGGTTGCAGTATTTGCCACAGCTTATAAATTTAATATTTGACAATGAACAATCGGAACATTATAAAACTGAGGAAGGTATTGATATTTTTTATAACAAAAATCCCCTATGAATTAAATACCCACCCAATGAAGTAGAAATATTACATTTATGAAAGCGTTTCATTAGAGGTATTTCGCATGCAGAGAATATTATAAAAAAACCTATTATTTTTAACCTGGAAATAGGCTCACCTGTAGATTAATGACCTATGTGTATATAACATAAAGTAAATAGTGAAACACGGAAGTGTACTTTACTCTGCCTCCCTCTTCGGATAGAGCTGATTTTTTCTGCCTGAACTTTCTAAAAAATCCACCTTTTTAGCTCAATGCGACCTTCGACTACTTCAGTTTCACTACCGCGTAGATCCGTCTAGTTAATGATATTGACAATCGTGATTAGAACGTCGCAAATAATTCGTTGAAAACTTATTTATTACAACATTACATTACAACATTAAGCAATAACTAAACTGTCGAACTAAATTGAAACAAACATAACTTCACTTTATCGAATTTTCACTGATCGTGATGAAGATTTTTCCGGATACCTCTGAAAAAATTCCTCTTACGTATTGCATGTTCAGTCTCTATTGTTATTTAATTATCCATTATTTCAGGTGAAAATCGTCTGCGGGGGGGCGTGTTCGCCATGTGCGGTGTCTCCGCAGCGTTACTGCTATTACTGTTCGCGAGTGTAATTCTATTGCACAGAAGACGAACATACCGCACATCCATCAGCGAAGATGGTACACGTCTATGATGTTGAGTTTAAAAATAAATTTATCTTGTATTAAAACTATAGCAATGTTTAAAACATATTATGAATTGCGTGTTGTGATTATTTTAAAATTACTTTTTTTTGCTGTAAATATTACCTACAGTTCATTGAGCCTTCTAAAAAATTGAATTTTGCTTTGTTGGGGTTAAGTTCTTTTTCACGCTGTGTACACAGTTTATATTGGTTTTTTTTTAATATTGTTGGGATATTGAATTTAGTAGCAGCATGATTTTGAATAAACTGTTATAAAAGTATTGTGTCGCTGAAGAAATGAGATGTAATACAGGATTTAATCCATCAAATTGTATGTATATTAGCAGCACCTTTAAAAAACGATGGTGCTGCTATCTGACCGACACTACTGCCATCTACACAATAACCACGGTGTTGACCATAGGAACCTTTAATGAGGATGTAATCTTTGTATAAAAATCAAGCAACATATAATGTTGGGATTGTAGAAATCTACATTTTTACATAGGTAATCCAATTTGTTTTGAAACATCGTGCCCTGTTGTCATTGGAACATTTTTGATGTTTTACGAAGAAGTATGACAGTTATACTGTATTTTTATGTTTACTATTGGTGTATTTTTTTATCATCATAAAGCCTTTTACTGTTCCACAGTTGGGCACGTGGCTCTTCTCAGAGTACGTCATAGTCTACCAGGCTCTTCTAGTGCAGGTCAACAGACTTCACGAGCCTGAGGGAACTCTTAAGATGTATATGATTTTTTAAGGCGTAGTCCTACACTAACGTAGCAGGAGTTGTTCAAAGTCAGAACCAATGCTGATAGTGAAACGTTACTCACCAGAGACTCAATCTATATCCTATTTTATATGAAGGATAATTGTTCCTACATCCTGTGTCTCATGATAAGAGTATTAAAGGAATAATAAATCTATTTGATCATATTCTGTTATAATATACCTGTGAAACTGAAAATTAAATACATATTATAATATATAATGTAAATATACACCGACATACTTTTCAATTTGACTCTCTCTAGAATATAAAGCTTTTATTTATTTATTAATATCCATCGCATCTATAACCTAGTCATTAAAGCTTAAATATATTATTTTCGGTAATATGTGACTCAATTAAAAGCACCACAGCAATTAAATCTCAAAATATATGTAATTTAAGTAATTATTTGTGATATGCACTAATCTGACTTTGAGGAGCAGAGGTAAAAAGAACATATGAAAGTCTGTCTGGTAACGCTACTATCGGAAAAGCGCCTGCAGCTTCGCCCACATGAAAATCAGTTTTCCTGTTTTCCCAACATTTCCCTTCACTGCTCTGCTCTTATTGATTATAGCGTGATGAAAAGTATACTATAACCAGCTCAGGAGTATGTAAAATAATTGTACCAAGTTTCGTTAAAATCCGTTGAGTAGTTTTTGTTTCTATAACGGTGTATAACCGACAGACAGACAAAAATTTCACTGATTGCATTTTTGGCATCAGTATCGATTCCTAATCACCCTCTGATAGTTATGTTGGCAATATATTTCATGTACAGAATTGATCTCTACACAGATTTATTATACGTATAGATAAGGTTATAATTAATTGTTTTGGACTATATAAATAGTTGGGGTTGAGTATAAGCGGTTTTGATAACTACTGTAGTCACCAAAAATATTAAATGGATCTGCTCCGTTTATAACTGCTAATTTCACATCATACGTCATACTCTTTTTACTCGCTCGTGCCGTTGTGGTGAATTTATGAACGGTTATTTACCACTTAAACATTAACAATTTTTCAACTTGTCCCGCTATAAAATAGTACCTAAAAATAGTACCCTTTAGCTATCCTTACAACTAAAGTACATGGATGACTTAACCTGATATTTCGCGGGATCTCTACCTACATAAAGCTATACACCCTAAACCGAGTTGAGGGTAAAAAATTATCACATTACTTTAGGATTACTTTTACCATTTAGTTTAAATACGACCTATTTTCTTTGATTACTATTAATTACGTGAGTACACTGTCGTTTTGTCAAACACGTAAATCTTTTACATTACTTCCCCATTTCGTTATATTGGCTGAACGCGTATGTACCATCGCCACTTCATTGCAAAAAACAATTTGTATGAGTGATAGCAAACAACACTTATTGCGACTGTTCGATTCGTGATATTATTTTTATAGTATATACTATTTAACTTGAACATTTTATCTAAGTGAATAAAATCCTGTGGATCTGTGTAAATATTTAAACACAAAGATTGATATTCGCGCGCTTGAGTAAAGTTCCAACTATATCTTATCCTACAAAATGGCATTAGCCCTTCAAAGACGAGCAAATGTATGTATCACGATCTTGATTTGTTTTATAAATAAATGGTCCTAACCCTACTCACTCTGAGATAAGACCCGTGATCAACAGTGGAACGATTAAAGGATTGATGTTGATCGTAAAGAAATACACCAAACAAACAAAACAATAGAAATTTCACCACACGTTTCTCACCTTCAAACTTTATGAGACTCACTTTCTGCAAACTTTATATGTAACCATTTCTCCATTTGAGACAAACAGAATTTGTTCTTTGTAATCATCTCTTATATGGAGTCTTCTACCACATCTGTCTTCTAATCCGTCTACATTATTAACATTTTGGTATTCAAGACAATTAACGCAATATTCTACGTTGACTTTTTGCCGGAGATAATTTTGATTGAAATACATTATTCATCATTGCTATTAGAAAACGTTTTAACCAGTACCATATTTTTACTCAATGTACACAAACACTATTTATTTTAGGTTCGCTTGCCTCCAGAAGTAAATAGAATCCTGTACATACGGAATTTACCATATAAAATCTCAGCAGAAGAAATGTACGACATTTTTGGAAAATATGGAGCCATTCGTCAAATCCGTGTGTAAGTTTAAACATAAGTGTATTACAGTTAACTTTACATTAAACAATCCACTTTACTATGATTATAATGTTCTCTAAGAGCTTAAAATTCCTTAAAAAATTCTAACAATGATTTCTTGCTACAACAATTCCAGTTCAGTGTTCATACGGACATGCGAATATCATCCACCTCCCTCACTGGGGTTTTTTTTTCTGTGTTATTTCTATAACACTGTCTTACAGAATAAAATTTTTTCATCTGATAAATATTAAATATCCACCATTACCTTGCCTTTATTTCTTATTCAACCCTGTTCAACTTGTTACTGTACTTATTTACTTGTACTTATTTATAAACAGTACAAGTTTATAACAACCTATCATTATAATGATGTGATAGCGGAGTACATGTGTGTCACAGGAGATGGAGGTTCAAAATAAACCTCCACAATAGAACAAAGTGTAAAAAGTATTAATTAAATATGTACCATTTTCCACTTTCAGAGGTAACACACCAGAGACAAGGGGAACAGCATTTGTTGTGTACGAGGATATATTTGATGCTAAAAATGCATGTGACCATCTGTCTGGTTTCAATGTATGTAACAGATATTTAGTGGTTCTGTATTATAGATCCAACAAGGCATTCAAGGGTATGGATATTGAGAAGAAACAAGAAGAATTAGACACTTTGAAGAAGAAATATGGCATATCATCAGACGAACTTAGGAAGTAGTATTAGTGTATGGATGATTATATAAATAAAATTATTTTGTTTCAAGTATTAAGTTTGTCTGTTAAAGAATTCAGCCAAAATATTTGATGGAATGTTCAAACACATTTCTTCTTGCAGCACCAAAATGTGTGACCATTAAAATAAATGTTATTTAAACACGACCCTGAATTACTCTGACAGTAATGTTAATCTATGTAACATCATGTATTTAATTTCCATAGAGCTAGGCAGAGGACTAGGAGACTGCCTCGTTGGTCGTGTGGTTGCAAGTGCGACTGCGGATCGGGAGGTCCTGGGTTCGATTCCCGGGTCG
>DWEJ01003423.1:0-10446 GCA_018245835.1 Mysoria sejanus stolli | reverse complement strand
AAGATAGATGATATGAATAGCTTATACTACAACATCAACTTTTCATACTACAAAAGTAACTTTATCGCATCAAGTAAAGGAGTGCTGTAGGACAATTATTACATTTTTAAGTCATTTTTGTAATTTTTACAAAAGTGAGTGTCACACCAGGGGTGCGAAATATTCTCTTTGTATAAAACAACTATGTTATTAATTTGTAAGGAATGTGATAAGGGGAATAAGATGAAACACATGTGTTGATTGCCCTTGTGTGGCTGCTGTGTTCATATTTAAAACTTTTATATTTACAAGTTTAAAATTTTTGGTAATTTGATAATAAAAGTGTTAATTACATTATTATATCAATACATATAACAACATGGACAATTTCATTTTGCAGAGAGAAAATCAATAAGACAAAGTACAGCTGTAAAGTCAGCTGAAACACTTGAGCGGATTAAAATAAGATCAGAGCTTAAAAAGAAAAAGCCTAGGAAAGTAGAAGAAAAACTGTTGACACAAGAAGAATTGTTAGAAGAGGCCCTCGTTACTGAGAAGGAGAATCTCAAGAGTTTAGGTTTGTATTTAATAGACCAAGACACCTTAGTTCAGATGTCCGTTCAGCATTAGACTTTAACAAGTTGATGATGATGTGAGACTAGATAGTGTAGAACTTTTAGAACACTGACTTTGGTAAGCTTGGCAACCCAACTGGGTTCACACATCAAGCCTAAATTTAATTCTATTGTATTGAATCTACCAGATTGTTGTATCTAGCTTATGAATTATTTAAAAATGCAACTGATGTCCACCCTTCTCCCGTTATTCTTCATGTATTTTATTCAAATTCCTGAAAATATTTAAAATACTGCATTGATAACTTTTGCTGAATTATATGTAAAAAAGTGAATATTACACTTAATAGGCCGATATACAATTGCACTTGAAAAATTGAGTGGTTAAACTAATTTCAGTACCCTAAAGGGTGACCTCGGGCTCTATTGGCTATTAATGCAGAAAGCCAATTATAGGGACAGTAAAGGTTCATTGAGGGTTGTATCGATTTTAAAATAACATGTTACTATGTTCTTTATTAATAATGCTGATTATTATATAATTTTAGAGAGGTTTGAGCAAAGCGAGTTGGAAAGAAAAAAAATACGACCGATTAAAAAGGCAATTACTGGACCTATCATAAGGTAAGAAAGCTATAAGTGTGTTAGACAATCCAATTCTGCATTGTCATTCATTTGATAGTTTACTATATTTATCAGTCGAGATAGTCATAAACATTTTTGTAATATGTAATATTTTTATGTATAGTATTTATCTACGTTAGAAGTAATGTATATTTAATTAACTATTACAGATACCATTCATTTGCTGTCCCTTTCATAACAGAAGTGATAGAAGAGGACAAGCCTAGTATAACACCACTTGGAGATATGAGTTTCAATGATATGGTCAAAAGTGAAGATAGTAAGTATGCTTCGTTAAGTAAATCATACATGTGTGACAAGTTTCGAAAACAGGTTGATGTTTGTTTGAGGAAAGCTGGAAAAGTGCATGTTGTTATCATAAGTTTTTCTCAATAAAAAAGACATGCCTTAAACCTGATAAATACTAAATATTACTAACTGCTTCATATTTACATGTACAAATCAGGCTATGAATATTACACATTGCTATTCATGCAGGCCTGTCACCAATTTAACATCAACTCATTTCTTTTTAAGAAGTTCTTTTAATTGGAGTAACCAACTGTAACAGTGCTGTCCATGGCGGGCTGCAGATGTTTGTGGGCTGCAGTAGCCACTTGTGACATCTTGTTGCTCGTTTGCTAATCTTTTCTAATAATAATAAGTCTCTAATAGATAAATATTGATTAGCATGGTACTCAGTTTTAGGTATTTTTGAGGACTGATGTATGTGGTCCTGCCTCTAATAAGCATGTGGATGACATTGACAAATTTAAACATTGACACATTGTTT
This sequence comes from Mysoria sejanus stolli, assembly GCA_018245835.1. Taxonomy (NCBI): domain Eukaryota; kingdom Metazoa; phylum Arthropoda; class Insecta; order Lepidoptera; family Hesperiidae; genus Mysarbia; species Mysarbia sejanus. The sequence continues at coordinate 8,475 of DWEJ01003423.1, read as the reverse complement.
AATAACATTTGGGTGTGGGGTAATAAGTAATTACACTTCAACTTGAAAGTTGGATGTAATGCTTTTTAAATTTCCATATCAGGTCTTCTGACCCCTGAGAATTTAAGTGATGCTAATACACCACTGACAGAACCTAAGTCCGAATTAGATGAAAATCCACCACAGACTGATGGACCTATGAAAATGGATGTAGATGTTGTTGGACCAGATGAAGAGATAAGCATTGAAGATGTCACAATGTAAGTGTTGTGTACTATGAATTGTAATATTATGGTCCTAAATGATGAATATACCATGTCATATCTTGATCTATCAGCGATAATTTTATTTGATACGAGATCGGGGAATGTTCATTCATATTCTATTTCTTTGTACCCTTTTTTTATTCCATGTTTCTGTTGTTTTTCAGAAAGGATGAAAAAATTAGCAAACCAAATTCCAATGTTAAGTACTACGAAAGAACACTGATATCGTTTGAGAACGACATTAAAAACAAAGCATTCAACCGCTGTTTCCCGCAGCGGAAGCCGAAGAAACGTCGGGAACTGCTATGCGCTGTTACTAAGTAATAATGATTTTGATATAAATTCTGTGTAGTACAATTTGTTTTTCTCAATTAAATTAATAATAAACAAATGATAGTTAAACAGGAATGATTCCTATTATTCCTATTTTCCTATTTTTTATTGGGTATAATTATTCAGAGCTTTAGCTATAGCTTTATTTGTTACTATAATAATATATTTCTCAGGTTGAAAATTAAGCTAATAAATTGTGTTTTATACTGTCAGCTAATTACACTACTGCTGTTTCACAGACGACCCGCTCGCTACATAGATCCCATCACGAAGCTGCCGTACAGGAGTGTGGACGCGTTCAGGATAATCAGGGAGGCGTACTACCAGCAGCTGGAGGCGAGAGGCGACCGCTCGGACCCGCAGCTCGCCGCCTGGCTGGCGTGGCGCCGCGCCGACGCTGCGTCTACTTACGTGCAAATACATATCAAATAAATACATTATCTCAATTAACTTTTTTTTCATTTACTTGCATTTATAACGTAACAAAATGTTTATAGATTTTCATAAAAACCGTTTTGTACACTGCAATTTGGATCTTTCCGCATATTTTTATGTAAATTGCATTTATATTTAAACTGCGAATATCTAACCTAAATACTCCTCTAAGTTACATATTTTGATATGCCTATAAGTTGACCTGATAGCTTCATATTTGCTTGTCTGCAAGAGCGGATCCAGGAGGAGGGAGGGTCATGGGGGTTATGAGCCCCCCCTTGGCTGGATCCTGGACTTAGGTGAACCACTAATTAAAATTGTTAAAAAAATGTTATTATGAATTTTTGTCACATTATAAACGCCTTATTGGGGGCTCAACACATAGAAAGTGTGATCCCCCTGGCGTTAAAGCTGGATCCGCCCTTACAGACAAAAGCACAATGTTATGGAATGATTTTGGTGTTTTCTTACAATTTTACTAGATAAAGCTTTTAAAGAATCAAGTTTTGCTTGATACTTCATGTTTTAATTCCAAATGTTCAGTGTTATATAAATAAATATTATTTTTATAGCTTTATTCCTTTTTAATAACCCATTCACTGACATTGTGTGGGACGAGGCGGTTTTGTTTATTCAATAGCTTTTCATTGTAATTAGATTAAAATAAAGTACTTGTTTGTGTAAGTATAGTTTATTTTCATTTCGAATAAATAAATTATTACTTTTATTCTTAGGAACTAAGAGATAGATTCATTATTCTGTACAATTGTACAAGAAACTTAAACAAAACATTATTAATTAATGACGTTAATATTATTCCTATCGTGACAAGTATGAACATAGTTAAATAATATTTAACAGAAGTTATAAGTTATGAAAATTAACAAAAGGATCTAAATAAATACTAAAGGTATTTAATGCTATGCTAGCTGTACGGTCTATTTTAAACTAATATTTACTTTCAATAACTTAAGTAGGAATTTGTGAAATTGAATGTAATAAATGTACTCATAATAGTTATTCGAGTGTATTATATTTTTTTTGTATTTATCTAGTTGGTAAAACAGATGTGATGATGAAAAGAGAATATAATAATTAGAAATAAATTTGCTTATAACTTATTCCTCTAACTTATTCGCTCTATTCTACAGACGGGCGGCTAATACTTAACATACATCTTTAATTTAGTCTTAAGGTACATTTAAAGGTCAACAGAAAACGCTGGATTCAGCCTCAAATCTGGCACACTGTTTCTTCTTGGTTTCTTTTCTAAGAGTTCTTTGAATGATATTAATCCTGATGCATTGGTATCCAGCCTTGAATGGTATTTGGACGGTTCAGTAGTAGGCAAGTATGGATACTCACTGAGATAAGTCTGTGCATTTCTTATTCGATTCTCCTTTGCAAAATCATTTAACTGAGATACTGCCATTTCGTACGAGCTAAGTTTCTTATCGGTTATATTTTCCATAGATTTAAACGCTTCGAGAACTGCTTTCTTATGTGGTATTCCACGTAAGCTGCCTTGACGACTCAATCTACCTTCCATGACATCATTGAACAGATCTTCGACGTTAAATTTCTCTGAAATCTTTACCATCTTAACATCGCTAGCTGTGTTTTGCTGTTCTTGTAACTCGTTCCAAGCCTTTGCTATTTCAGAAGATGGCAGTGACTTTGATTTAAGCTTCTTTTTAATGGTTCCCAACTGTTTAGTATCATTTGTAAGAGATTCAATTTCTGCACCATACAATAAAATTTCACATTCATTAAACTTTCTTGATTTCTTCTCTTCCCTTAGTTCTTCTAATGACTGGAAATACTGCTTAGCAACTTGGAAGCGATTCTTATAATCATCGTTTGCGGTTTCAATAGTTCGTTCTGGCGAAGATTCCGGAGATATCTCTGAATTGCTTTCGATTATTTCCAATTCAATATCTGAAAGGCTTAAATAAGTACAATCTTGATCTTGATTAGAAATTATTTCGATGTCAATTGAGTCACCGGTGCTTTCTGGACTTATGTTTCTTGAAATTGCTGTTCGTTGTGAATTCATACTAGAATTACTATCGCTGCCGTTTGTGGATGTAGATAGTTGTTCAGGTATTGGTTCACGATGCAATGACTTTACATATTTGTCAGTTCCTGCAACCGAATTAAACCAATATTAACACAATTTAAGTGTATACCTGTATAGAATGTACTTTTTTTTACCTACCTGAATCTGAACTGGTCATTTGCAATTTTTTTATAGTTTCATCATTATATTTCTTAGCAAATTTAGGTGACTTCGATTCAAGCGACGATTTTGATACGCTTTCGTATAGTGATATGAAATTTTTAACGTTAATTTTCGGCAATTCTTCATACGATTTATATTTGTCTAAATTTTCTTCTGTTTTATTTGTCACTTTACTGAATATGTCCATTTCGGATTTACTGATCGATGTTTTCAGATTAGACGATTTCAGGCTATAATCAGGTTGACTGCTTTCTTTGAATTCTTTTATGGCCATTTTGACACAAATTTTCTTTTTTTCACTGTTGTAATCTGATTTTGGTTCATCGAAACTGTGATACAATGTTGGCACTGTATGACAGTTATCTCCATCTAAAAGTATAACTTCTTGACTACTACTAGTTTCGTAAACGTTATGAATACTTTTGTTTATGTTGTATGCTTTATTTGTTTTACCATACTCTGCAGTTTTTTCATTTTCTTTTTGTTGTTTTAAATTATGCAGTGATTGGCTTTTTTTACGAACCCACGGCAATTCTTCTGTTCGAGATATTTTATGAAATAGGGATATACGACTAGATACCAAGCCAGTTTCATGACTAAATTTATTACGTTCATTAGAAGAATTATTATCAGCGTTAGGTTTTCCTAAAAATGTATCTATTTTATTTAAAATTTGCTTCCTGGACGTCCCAAAAAATCTTTTTGGACTTGTTTCAAATGCTCTAAAAACTTCTTCCGGTAGTTCTTGTTTGTTAGGCGATTCAAAATGTTGTTCTAAATTTATTGTCAATTCATTATTATCTTCAAAATCAGTTATGGTTTCTACAGATTTCAGAGTTTCTCTCTCTTGAGAATACTTAGGCTTTGTGGCTTCCAATTCTTTTTCAATTTCTAACTTATTGTCCCAGAAATTCTTCCATTTCTCGACTAATTTCGCATTTGTTTCTTGTTGTTCAAAACTGGGTTCAGCAGCTGTAGATTCTTGAACTACGGCTTCTGGTTGTTTTACATTAACTGGCTTTGAATATTTTTGATATTCGTCACTTGCATTTAAAAAATTCTTGATCATTTGTTTTCCTTTTTTCTTACTTAAAGAATCATTGTGCTTCAATGGCCTAGAAGAAACCTTCCTCTTTTTTTGTTGTGCTTTCATTTCATCTGTTTTTGCTTGAATTTGACGTATTTTTTCATCCCAATATTTTTTTCTTTCTAAAACTATATTTGAACGTTTATTCCCGCCAAAATGGGTTTCATCTATATTTTCTAAAACTTGCTTGATTTTTTTATCGTCATCTTCGACATGAAGGATTTGACTTGCTGAATCTGATTCAGTAATGCTTGCCTGAACCTCAGAAATCTTTCCCTCTAACTCCTGTACATGTCTTTTCACATCTGATAGGTTTTCAGACGCCGAATCGACACAAGTGTCATTATTTTCAATTGTATACTCAATCTCAAGATTTAGTAACTTGCTGTTTTCTGTTGTCGTAGAACAATTTTCTGATTGTGGAAAGTAGTCATTGAATATTTCATTAAGTTCAGAAAAAGCATTTGTTACTGGATCAGTGTCAGTTTCATTAACAGAATCCTTCATGTCTGTATACAGGCTTCTATCATTCTCCTCAATGATCGGAGTGAAAGTTGGTCGTTTGCTATCCCATTTGTTTATTCTTGTTTCATCATGTATTTTGAATGTGATATTTTCCTTCAATTCATTACACGTTTCCCATATTTCTCTTTCTGCTGGACCCATAGAAGACAGTTCATCGCTAGGAGGAAACGTCTGTTTACTAAGAGGCTCAGGCAAGGAATTATCATTATTATTACTGGTATCTGGTGAACTGTTATTTTCATCTATACTTACATATGCCGAGTCCCACATGTCTTTTTTAGGTGAAACACTGGGAGGAGGTATGTTTGGTAACACTTTACTTTGATAAGAATCATTCGACGAACTTGAAGTGTGAAAAGAGGAGTGACCAGAAGAGTTTATTTCACTTTGTAGTTTTATTTCTGATGTAGCTTTAGGTTGTGTACCGAAAGTCGTAGCTGGAGACTTTTGATCCTTTTGCGTGTCCAAAATACCACTATCCGTACTTAATACAATCGACTCTAAGTGTGGGTCTGGAGAGGTCGCTCTTACGATTGGTGGCAAAGAAACAGGTGCCCCAATGATAAAGTCTGTAACAGGTTTTGTTTCTTTGTGTTGACTCGGTTGATGATGGTGTGCAAAAAAAGGATTGACAAATTCGTTGCCCAGAATTTCCTCAATTGGGTCCTCTTTAATCGGTTCTATGTATAAAGATTCAGCCAGTTTTGTTGTTTCACCAGATATAATTTTAAATACAGGTGACTTCGGTCTTTCCAAAATTGTCATATCAACATCAACAAAAGGATTGCTAGTTGACGTATGAGCCCTTTCAATTTGATGCTCAATGGTCAACTTTAGCGAGCCATCTTCTATTTCTTCATTTTGCGAGTTATTCGTTTCATATTCAGTAGATAAAAATGCTCCTAATTTCTTTTCTGTTTTATAATTATCGGTATACATATCATTTATGAATGGATTATTTGATGATTGTGTTGTATCTACTGATAGCTCATCGTCATCAAATGGATCACGCAAAATTTTATATTTTTCTAAATAGTCTGGGCTTTGAAATATAATATCTGTACTAGTTTCGCTATCATTTAAACTTTGTCTATCTTCTTGAAAGTGCTTAGATTTTTCAGTCATTAAAGATACCGATATACTTTCAGGAATGATAACTCTCCCTTGTTTTTCGGCCATTATGAGTGTATGCATATTGCAGTCACTGAATGTCGAGTTAACGATATCTGGAATGTCTTGTTGTGATTTTGGTAAAACACACGTGGATTTTATTTCTGGTAATAATATTTCTTTAATTTTAACATCTTTGAATATTTTACAAACTCGATTCATTTGTATTATTTTATCGGCAGCAGACTTAAATTTACGGATGCGATCATTTTTAAAAAAATCTGGTTTGTTATCTTTACTAAACGTTGATTTGAAATTTGAAATATCTATATTGACATCATCAGTTTCCATTAAGTACTTAGCTTCTTCGTCGCTTATTTTCTCTAGGCAGCCATTTTCTCTTAACAACATTTTTTCGGTTACAAAGTCGACAATTCGTAATACTACTTTCTTGTCCGTTTTCACGTCAACAATGTCAATTTCTTCTCCGTCTTCAAGGCAAAAGCTTTCCTTTTCTAAAACTTGAAGCATGTTATTCGAAGCTGTCACTTTGAACGGCGATCCGACAATGTCTTGACCTCTACTCGTTATAGATATTTCACATTTGCCTAAGCAATTCACACTGTAACTCACTCTGGCGTGATCTTTTTTAGTGTCGACGTCAATATCTATATCGTATTTAGTTTTTGGAATGAAATATGTTTTATTCATATCGTTCTTGCCGTAATTTCTTAAATACGCAGCGCCCTGTGTTATCGGTAATGCATTTTCGGTAAAATTCGGTTTCGATTGCAACCCCAAAAGCTTTTGTCGAATTAATTGTGCTTTACCAAGTATTGGTGGTAGTACGGTCATACCATATGTATCTCTAGGACCTCGTATCAAAATTGTTATTTCTCCTGGGTCTAAGGACTGTTGAGCTGTGGGGTATATTTTAAAATATACTTTGTTATTAACTTGTGCCGCTGTTAAACCCGATCCTCTTGCTACATAATCGAGGTTAACTTGGGTCGTTTCTGGTTTGCTTATGGGTGTCGTTCTTTGTGATGGTGGTCTTGTGACAGGTGGTGTAATTTTTGCGAGAGCTTGTCGGATTCGATCTAGATACGTTGCCAACTTCCACTCTTGGTGTCTGCTTAAAGATTCACATGATTCGAATTCTGTTCGAGAGAAAACCTGGAAAAGACAAAAAAACATTAGGAACAGACGCTCTGTGGAATGACTTTCAAGTGACAGTTATTACTATCTCAGAGAAAGGTTTTAATGTTATACAAAAAAAACTAAATGGAACCTAACAACATTAAACAAAGAGTCAAATTTACTTCGCATAACAAGTTTTACATTATAGCCAAAGAGAATGTACCTAACCGCAAAACTTAGTGAAAATCACTAGGCTTTTTGCATAACAAAATCGTAAATCGTTTTCGAGATTTCAAACATTCTCAATTCGAAACATAGAAGTAAAACTGGTTGCAGCAGTAGTAACACTGATGTAATCCTAAACTTATCCATTCGGTGACAAAAATAAATAGAATTCAACACAAATTGGACTCCTTCGCCGTGGCGGTAATTTTTAATATACCTGATCTACTTGACAATATACCAAACAGGTATGTAAAATATCTTACCGGTTCTACACCTAAGTAATGATCAGCGATGGCCTGCGCGTGCTTCAATGACAGCCTGGTTGGCGGGTGCCCGGCGCACGCGCCAGGCAGCGCTCCGTCTAACACCCCGCAGAGAATCCACCCATGCCGCCACACCGTGTCCAGATGCTCGACCCTCACTGGCCCTACTTCTGCCAGCCATTGCAACACAGCTTGCTTCTGCTCGTCGCTCGAGAATACTACTGAAATAAAACATCGATTGTGATGATAGCGTTTTCAGCTTCCTAATAAATGTAATATCACAGCAGTTATCCTCGAAGAGGTATATAAAATAGTGTAACACAGTCCCATAGTTCACTGGTTACGTAATACTTTCCACCAACTAATATTTGATGTGCCTATTGCCATACCTATATCAGGTACAAATCCAGAGTGCGAACCACTTTGAGTAATATTAGCGTAGAAATATCGAATAGAGCCCGATCCGGGGATCGAATCCAGGACCTTTTAATTGTTGGTCGCGCTTGCAACCACTAAACCACCGAGGCACTCATGCATAGCGTATAATCCAAAATAAACCTCACACATGCTCTGCTCGACTCAGCTTAGTTATATATTTACAGATTATTTACTAACCCAAAATAATCTGTGAGAAATCCCTCAAAACCAGCACACATAGTGCATTCATTTAAGCTTCATATCTAAGTAACTGCTGAAACGTGGGAGTGTTCTGCATTTCTCTGCCTACCTCTTCGGGGATTACAGGCGTGAAGTTACGTTACGTCACGTTTAATATCTATAGGTCTTCGTATACATATAATACTACAATAAGATAAAATTAGCCATTGATTGATTTTTACAAACTTAGATGTTGAGCTAAGTAGAAAGTTC
>DWEJ01003422.1:0-10447 GCA_018245835.1 Mysoria sejanus stolli | reverse complement strand
GGGAGGTCCTGGGTTCAATTCCCGGGTCGAAGACTACAAAATTTTCTAGTCGTAGTTCAGAGTCTGGAGTGCCCGATGCATGGCAATAGGCTCACCACCTATTCCATAGTGGAACGTAAATGTAAAACGTGGGAGTGTTCTGCATTCCTCTGCCTACCTCTTCGGGGATTATAGGCGTGAAGTTACATTACGTTACTCTTCACCACTCAGTTAGTCAGTGGTAAAGAGCAAGTATGCAGATCATAGTTATCTGCATGAAAATCAGAAAATTGTGTGTATAAATAAAATAAAAGATTGAAATCTTGTCAATCAAAAGTTCCATTGTGAGCCCTGAAACTAATTCCTTGATTAGCCTATAATTTTGTCTATGATCTATTATTACTAATCGACTCATCAACATGTAGTTTCACTTAGTATGTCTCCCATAAATATTTATTGACTCTACAATTGGAGATTATTTAACATTTTAGTGTCTGAAATTACTGTTTTTTTTTATGTTTGAAATTACTGTGCAACTTATAATAATAAACATCCAGCTTGATACCTTATTGTCTATAGTGAAGAGAGATGCTCCTTTAGTCTCTGGGAATGTGCTCACCAACGGGAAATTGACACCTTTTATATCATATGTGGATAATACATTATCCGTCAAACATATCAAAAGGTTGTTCTCTAGAACGAATAACAAGATGGGTTTTTATATTATGTTTACCAATTCATATACAAATTTCTAAACACATATGAATGTAGGTTAGAGAAAAGACTCATCACAGGGATATATAAGCCTATTAAAGTTTATATTATAAAGTTTTATTATATATTATATCACACACTTTAACTGCCTTGTTGGTTGTGTTGGTTGCAAGTGTGACTGCTGATCTGAAGGTCCCGGGTTCGATTCCCGGGTCAGACAATACAAAATTTTTCTAATTTAGATTTTATAGTTGTAGTTCAGCATCTAGATATGTGGCCTGCGCATGACAATAGGCTCACCACCTATTCCACAGTGGGAATAGGTGGTGAGCCTATAGTAACTGGTGAAACATGAGAGTTTTCTGCATTTCTCTGCCCACCTCTTTGGGGATTACAAGCATGAAGTTACATTACATCATATCACACAAATTAGTAGTACTGTACTCCTTGTCACATCAGAAAATGATCATAACTATCTATCTATTTAACAATTTCAATGTTGTTTTTGTGTAAGTGTATTTTAATAAAAATTAAGATATTTGCCTTGTTGCCTGTCAATGGTCATTTTGGTTGCAACTGCCAATTGGGAGGTACTGAGTTCAAATCCCGAGTCGAGCTCTACTGGATATTCCCAATTCAGACTTTCTAGTAATGGCTTGAAGTCAGAAATTGTGTCTGGTGTATGGTAATAAGCACACCACCTATTTTATATTGAGATGTATCCATAACTGGTGAAATATTGGAGTGTGCTACATCCCTCTGCCTACCTTTTCAAGGATTGCAGGTGTGCTGTTACGTATTAAAGTTGACCAATAAAACTAACCCTATAAGCACAAAAACACACCTGAAAATTTATCTCTAATGTCCACCATTCAAAAAACCACTCGCATACTATGTGTATGTTCATAAGAAATTTGAAATCTGTTAAATTCTCTATACCAGGGGTTCCTGATTTTCTTGGTCTCAGAACCCCAATGGATACTATTTTTAGCAGAACATAATTCGATGACTAAAGAAGTTATGTTGTCTGCAAATACCGGGTTGTAATGAAGTAGTCATTACAAATGTAGTTATTATTTTTCTACAATTTTTTTATTTTTTTTTTATCACAGACCATCTTTTGGAAATCAACGCTCTACACTACTGTGTACACTCCCTTTCTGTGTTCAATGATAACATTCGAATTAAGGTACATACCTGGTATTACATCTATTTGCTGTATGGGTTTCTTACTGAAGTTTTTACAATATCTAAGTATTTGCAGTTCATATTTCTGATTGCCATTATCTCCAGATAAAGAATACATCAATAAATGACCTTGCCTCGTTCCCAGCAAGAGAACTCCATCTACAAATGTGCAACAGACGATCAAAACACCTCTCATTTCAAACATCATTTGTATAAACATCTTGAATTCAAAATTACTTCCAGTTCCGAAACATACCATAAGCTGCAATAGCTTCTATTTGTACCGTAGCAGTGAGAAGGTGTGTTACTTCGTAAGCCTCGTGCATTGTTTATTTTCTAAAAATTTGCTTTATTTTCATAGGTAAAATTAAAACACTATATTGAATTGATAGAACTGTTTGAAAGCTATACTGTGCAACATTAGAAAAGAAACAAAAGCGCACTATTGTGTACAATTTATTCTCAACAGAAAAAAATATTGGATATTGAATGTAAAATTATCTGGTACAATATCTACTCAATATCAATAATAACACGAAAGTCGCTCATGATAGAAAAACCTATACATCTGACAGTTCAATCGATTGACAGTTGTCAGTGACAGTGTCATAATTGTCAAATAATATACCAATAAAACAGATTAAAAACGCAAAAAGTAATTAAGGCAAATTTGTTAATATTATGCCATTTAAGGTTGAATTTTTTTATAATATATGAACAGAAATATGTACTATTCACATAATTTCCAAAATGAATCCTAGTATTTTAAAACGAATTTAAGATAAATTGGACACATATATTAGGCTTTGAAATTATTTTTGATATATTTATAGACAGCGGACTTGTCGACAATATGCAGAGCGACTAAGGTGAATTGATTATAGTGCAAATCCAAAAACACCTTCGAATTTGAAGTGACAATAAATACACCTAGCGACAAAACGAATCAAGTGGATTTGGAAATTTCAGCTATTGTCTTAATGAGCTACGGCAAATATCTCATTACTCTACTAATACGTTATAATCAACAGTAATTAAAATAGATAGAGGGGGTCTAGCGAATGTCAGTAGTTGTCTTGATATGAGCTATAGCAAAAATGAAAGTTGGACGCAATCAATGTTGTTTTATATTTATCTTCATAATTTATGTAACTAAGTAGTAGTTTCATAATGATGTTGATAGAATAAATAATAAAAAACGATAGGTAAAATTAAAAATAAGCATTTTTATTTTACATAATAATCAGATGTATTTCTAAAGTTACTTCGGTAAACACGTTATAACATTACTATCATTAGTTTGTAAATTTATTTTTCTTTTTGCTCTTTTATTTTGCGCTCAAATTACATTATTAGGAAATAAGTTGTAAATGTATGAATCAAATAACGGAAAGATATTTTTATAATAAATACTAGAAATTAATACCGTAAATATGAAGTATATAATCGTATTGGACATAAAATTTTGACAGTGAAATAAAAAGCCATGCTTACTATTCATTTAATATTTACTTTATAATTATGTTATTTTCATTCATAACTAACAACGATATGGGTGTTACGATGTATTCAAATTCAGTAAAACAAATTAAAACAAAATACAAATTTCACTCACTATTAAATTTAATATTACAGTACTAGTTTAAGAAAACGATTTTTTTCACTTTAAATAATTTATATAAGTCAACCTCATTTCGAAGTATGATCTTACGGAAAATTCCCATTTAATTAACGTGCACGCAAATCGTGAAAGTGAGAATTCAGTGGGATAAAGACGTTCCGATAACATAGCTTCAATCATTCAGGTCACTAGTATGTCTTAACTTTTTACACAGAGGATCTTTAGAAGCGACGTCGATTACAAAATTCATATTAGATAGACTTAATAAAATATGCATATCTAAACTATCGTACTCCTCACCGAGCCCGGGCCGACGGGCGCGCCGCGGCCGGGGGCTCGCGATACTCCAAGTCATACCGTAAAGATAATTATAATATATTTACACGAATCATAAAGGTGTGTCAGCAAATCAATAGCTCCAGGGACGACCACTAAGCTCCACTATGTGTGATTTGAAATCGTGCGCCGAGCGCATTACAATTCTCTTAACATACTACGAATTTATACGTAATTAGTACATATATATAGTAATACAAGGTTGTATGTCGGCCGCGCGACGACCGCATGACGTCATCGCCGCGCGCGCCCGTCGCGTGACGTCACGGGCGCGCGCGAACGCCGCGTGACGTCACAGCCGCGCGCGCCCGCCGCATGACGTCACGCGGCACACGCGGCAATGACGCGCGCCGCAGCTGCCTCACTAGTTACGGTCCTAAGCTCTAATTAAGACTGGTGCGAGAGGTAATTAAAACGACATGGTTACGCTTTAAAGCTACATCTAAACCATGAATAAGATTTCGTTAGTCTATAATTATAGGCTTTTAAACACCATTTACCTAATTTGTAACTGTATGCCAAATTTAAGTGCAAAATGAAATTACTCGAATACTTAAAACTATCACAATGAATTTTAATTATTTTAACATTGTTTATAAATGACTACTAATAAGTGTATGAATGACAAATTTTACATAGCAGAAATATCATTTATTGAATATAGAATACAATATTATCGAAAAAACTATGATGTTACAATAGGACATCGACAGTGCTATAAAATACGTAACATCGATCGGGCGTTAGATACGACAAGGTAAGGTACACCGCAACAAACACGTAGGAGTTACCCAAAAAACAAGTCACTATATGTAGTAAATCTAAAATTTTATATTCTTTGAATTGTTTATACAAATACATAATATTCTGAGATATTATTAAATATTAAAATTATCTTGAGAGATCAGTTTATGCTAGTTATAAAAATTTACAAGTATGCTTTTTATGTATGCAATGGAACGCTCTCTCTGCTAACTTAAATCGTCGATATAACACCGCATGCATACAATACACCGCGTCCGAGCGTCGCGAGCGGGCGATACTCTCCGACGACAATAAATATTCTAATGCACTACTGAATGTCTTCCCTAACGAATACACGGCCCAAGCAAGGAACCCCCACTACAATATGATGTGGCTATCTCTCAATAGGCGAATCAAGTGAACCAAGCGTGTGGCTCCGCCGCGGCTCTTGCGCGGGAACGAGCAACGCGCCAAAACAATACAATTTATCCAGATGACGATCTGTCGTTCATCGAATATTAACGTGCAAACGCAGCATTCGAGGTATGTACACGGAAACATGTTATTTGAGCTTACAAAAGTACAAAGTAATCACGTAGCGACGGTCAATAATCTACGGCGGATTTACCTCTCGCCGACTACGGCAGCTCAAGCCTTATCATGATCACACTACAGTATCACACGATTACTCGCCGAAAACACCTATTATGCATTATAATTTTCCCGATGGCCAACACGAAAAGTACTATCACTAAGTAGCATACGTGGCGCAGGCGTGGCCTACGGCGCGCCCGCACCCCCCGCGCTCCCCGCTCCCCCCGCGCCGCCGCCGCCCGCGCTCCCCGCGCCGGCCCCCGCGCCGCCGCCGCCCGCCTCGCCTGCGGACACCACACGCCACATCCGTACATTGCATTACACGAGAGATCACCTAATGTAAAAATCAACGCTCCATCCCTCGTCATAACCGTTTCGGCTTGTAGAGGATATGCTTATTGCATATCTTTACTTGTGTGCGTGCGCCACTTTCATTGCGAACTCCGGTATACAGCTAGTGCAAAGGTCGAACTGATCGTGCGCAAAGTGCAGGTATCCGCGTCACATGGGCGGGAGCGTACGCTCTGCTCTCGGGAGGCGCGTCATTAATGCCCTAGTTGGCCACCAGGTCCATGCACCGGCATGTTGCATGTGCATGCTGTCAGGATTGCGTCTGTGCAAAGGTTTAGCGTGAAGTGTAACGGCGACGGAGGGGCGTTTAATTTTAAACTAGATGATCTCTACATCCTTATCTCTAATCGTTGTTTAGTCAAGGAGTTGACAACCCTACCAACGTGAGATCCAGTAATGATATTGATTAATATTCAACTGCTCATTTAAATTATTTGACCACGTTATAGCATCCATTTACTGGTTCGGTTACTACGTATAGAACATATAAACAAACGTTACGTACATAAAGAAAATGTTACATAAAACTTTATATTACATGTTATAATTATTTTTGTTAATAACTAATTTTCGTACTTATATTTATTTAAAATACAGATTAGAATTTTTCTGTCCTGACTGCAACCGCGGTATACGAGTATTACGATTGTTTGTAGGTTATTTTTTTTTCTGTCGACTCCTGAACTAAAGTTAACTTGATCGCTACTGGCAACCGGCGAGACGTCGCTCGCGGGGGCGCCGGGCGCTACACTCGCTGTGAGCTTAATGCTTCTTACTACTTATATTCAATACAAATGCAGCTGTCGAATCGTTCGCTGAGAAAATTATAAAAATAAGTGATCTGCATTTGGCTGAATAAGTATTTCTGTTTTTTAAGCATTTAGATCAATCGAAGTTTTATATGTTGCCATTTTTTTATTAAAAAGAGAAAATATAAAAATGCAGAGCGGCCGAGTCGCGCGCTAGACTAGGCGAGAGTACCGTGCGCGTCGGGCTCGGCGGGCGGCGGCGCGGAGGCGGAGGGCGCGGGCGCGGGCGCGGCGCGCGGCTGCAGGAAGTCGTTGAGCGAGGGCTGGATGGCCAGCTCGTAGTCCGTGAAGTTGAAGAGCGGCGGCAGCGCGCGGCCGTTGGGCAGGCGCGCGGCGGGCTCGCGCAGCTCGTCGAAAAACCCGTGCGCACACGCCTGCAGCGGCGACAGGCGCGCGCCCGGCGTGTACTCCAGCAGCCGCGACACCAGCGAGATGGCGTCGGGCGGCGTGCACGCGCGGAACACCTGCGCGTTGCGACCGGTGTCGATACACAGGTGTAACCGATACTGAATAGCATATATTCAATATCGTTTACTTCGTAACATTTTTATACCTGTTCAAAGTTATCATACCATTAAATATTATATTTTTATGACCCTGTAATCCCCGAAAATGGAGACAGGGGAGTGTAGTATGGAATAGTTCATGAGTCTACTGCACGTGCCCCAGGCACATATTCTAGTCTAGACACCCACATAGTACTACAAAGTCTAAGAAGAGTTGAATACTACCCGACCTGGGATTTAAACCCAGAACTTGTCGATCGCCCGTCACGTATGCAACCCACACGACCAAAAAGACAGTCTTCTTTTTAAATATCACCCCTTATTAAAGTCATAATATACTTTCAAATCTAAGAGCAAATCCAAAATGACACCAAGTTACATAATAGGCATGATGACATGTATTTTGAACAACTGTTTTTTTATGTTCAGAAATAAATATTATATACAATGTATATCATATTTCTGCTTAAAATGATGAAATAACATTTAAAAATTACATTCTACTTTTAAATATTTTTATTGGCGCCAAAACGCTTCAAACTATCATGGCGTCGATTGTGACGTCACGTTCGACTAGTTCGGTGTAAACATTGCCGGTGTAAACATTGTAAACATTGTAAACCGTGTTAATTTTGCTTTAGGTGTATTTTACAAATTGTAAAATATAAGTTCAAGACTTTACAAGTGTTGTGCAGTGCCTTTGTGTACTAATACGACAACAAAAAGCGTGAACAAGTTATTTATATTCGTTCCTTATAATAAAACAATAAGAAATACTTGGCGTAAAGTTGCAGCCAAGCAACGTGATTTAAAAGGAATATTGCACAATACTTAGCTTGGTTTATGTGAAGATGACTTTATTTATGTGAAGATATTTTGATGTAAGTAGTACTTATATTTGTAGATTCCACATAATTTCTCAACCACTGTAACCTCTGTTCGAGATTAAAACTTAACAAAAATCACACATTTTGAAATAAGGATTCACCTTTCTAATTTCTTTTTCTATTTATTTAATATTTCAATTACTTGATGATATGGAAAACTACAAGCAGTATCACCTGATGGGATCGGTGTCGCAGTTACGCATGAAAGCAGGCTGCATTCCTTTAAAATTTGCGTTTAACCAGATAGAAGAAAACGAATAGCTAATACAACAGAATGACTATATAATGTCAATAAACAAAGAAAGGAGTTGATTCAACAATATAAGAACGAAATAGAAAAAAGGGAGATATTAAACAGTTTGAACACAGAGTCCCCATCAGAAAATTCAGGAGTCAACTTAATTTTAATTCCTCTCAATCACACATTGACTCGGTGTGTTCATTATTATGTTGCAGTGGCATGGCATATTATACTTGTATCATGTCTTAACTCTTATCCCCATATTCTGTCTTTCTCAAGACATTTTCCACTCAACTTAGCCTCAGTCATTCATTAAAAAATCAATTGTATGACCGAGGATGAGTTAAGTAGAAAAATTCTTCAGGAAACTACAGAATATTTGGTAAAATTAATAAAATGACTTACATCTCTTATTGGACCTTCATGAATGACAAATCCATGCACAGACAAGATGGTTTTTTACACATATACCTCGTTAACAAAAAAAACTCAGTGAATTGTTATTCTGCAAGTTTTTTATAAATATATGACCCTTTTTTCTGTATTTGTTAAAGGGATTAAGTACAATGAAAAACAGGAAGTATAATTTGAAGGATTTTGTCTTATGTTTATTAATTTTAGAGTTATTATATGATTTGTACCTACCTATACATAATAATATCTATAGTACCTATAAATAATAATATCTTGGGACATCACACACGGCCATCTGATCCAAAGTAAGCATCAAGAGAGCTTGTGGTATGGTAACCAGACGGCTGATAAACTACATATATACATGTAAATATATACTTAAATGTTTTTGCATTCCTAAATTCTGACGAAGAAAAGTCTGCTCGATCCTACAAATACTCCCAGCATCAACAAGTAGACTCTTGGCAAATTTATACTGTTTGCCTTTGTAAATCCTATCTCCATTCGTGTAATATTCTCCATTAATATTCTTAACAAAACACATGAATATATGAAACAAACAAGAGCTGTCATAGTGGTCTAATCGAACGTGACGTCATTCACTCTGTTGGGCGTTTAACACAACATTGCGGATTGTGGTATTTTTTAGTTTTATTTTATCAAAATAATGAATAATCTCACTCATAATTATATAATAAATATGTGCTGTGCAATCCACTATTTACGTTTCATTAAATAGATGCATAACATTAGTGACTTTCGTTTACTGTCATCAACCCTATTCCAGTCTCAATAGAAAATTATAGCAAATGACGTTAGCGATAGAGTAACGCAACATTTTATGACACGATGAATATGAAATGTATATATATACATACATACATTGTTATTGGTTAAAACACATGTACAAAACGTAGTGAAGATACGACTCCCGGCATGGCAATGGAAGGATCGCGAGGTCGTAACGAAGCGATTCCGTGGCGAGTACGATATTAATCAGATGGCGGAGGCGCGGTTACTGGAGCACGACGAGCCGTGACACTGTTGGTCGGTGATTAGACAGCAAACGACACTCAAGAGTAGCAACGTCATCTATATTCAACTCATGCCGATGCCGACCGACACCATTGTATTCGCATTTTGACGCACGCTCAAAATTAACACAGCTTTATTTATTACTACCGTACGACCGTTACTATGATACTTGTATACTTAAGAGCGTGTGGTAGTGAGAAAATGTAACAGATTTTTTAACGCGATATTATGGAAGTGTATGCTTAAAATCTTTTCCAAATTATTTTTCTCAACAAAACGTTAAGCGTGGACAAAGTACGAATAAATTGTCACTAAATGCCTTCATAATTAAACTTGATAATTACACAAATCGAAGCGAAAAACGGATGATACAATTTTGCGAGAATGAGTTAATTTAGGACGAAATATACATTAAGAATTGTCGGTCAAAGGGTTTTGTGGCAGACAGAACAGCATGAACGTATGATGGCATTTAGAGGGGGTGCGGAGCGGCCGAGGAGTGGCTTACTCTGATGCGCTGGCGGTCAGCGCCGGAGCGGGGCATCGTCATGCGCTCCAACATGAACTGAAATGACGGGCTCTGTGTAACCATACGGACATACACCACAGTGGACAAACACCCCAAATCGTTCATTAACAAAAATAATATACAATGTGTTTGAACCTATAACTATGTTGATTCATCGAACTATGTCGAACATATGTGGAACTTAATACTAATGATGGACGTCATATAAAAAATCAAAGGTATATTTATTAGTGACGTAACGAATGTCACTTTTTGAATACGAATGCGAATATGTGCTACCGTCATTCGCAAATGCGAATGTGAATATTCAGTTTTTGGTAGAAAATTTCTGAGTAGAATTTGTTTTTGTTTGTTTCATAGCGACCCTTCTATCGTTCCACTGTTGGAACATGGGTCTCCTCTCAGCCTGAGACGCCATAGTCATAGGTCATAGTCTGCCACGCTGGCCAAATGCGAGTTGGCAGACTTCAAACACCTTAGAGAACATTTAATTGTTAAT
>DWEJ01003421.1:0-10447 GCA_018245835.1 Mysoria sejanus stolli | reverse complement strand
CAGCTTCTTGACAGGTAACATAACGCCATAAAATCTAATACTCGCTTAATAATGGTTTATATCATAAACGTAACGTAACTTCACGCCTGCTATCTCCGAAGAGGTACACAGAGGAATGTAGAACACTCCCACGATTCACCAGTTACGTTTACGTCCCACTATGGATTAGGTGGTGAACCTGTTGTCATACACGGGGCACACATACACACCCCGAACCACTACTAAAATCTAAATTAGAATAATTTTGTAGTGCCTGACTCGAGATTCGAACCCGAGACCTTACGATCGGAGGTCTAATAAAATCATAAAAATTATGGTATTATTATAGGGATATGAAAATGAATCAATATGAAAATCAGTTATTGTCCCTGAAAAAACATTTAACAGAACTACAGCAACGTTGGAGTGATATCGAAAACTTACGTATTCTTCCTGAAAAGGTAAGGTAAAATTATTTACAAAAAATATTTTCTATATACGGATGTTGATAAATGTTTAATATGTATATATTTATAACTCTTCAAAAGGTTAAAGAACAAAATACAAAACTTGTTGAAATTACTCGTCAAAATAGTAAACTGACTGAAACTCTTGAAAAAAAGAACATTGAATTAGAACAATATATTGTTGCCATCAAGGAACAGGAAAATATACTTAAACGGAAAGAAAATAGTATTCAAATATTATTAAGAAAAGAAGAGGAACAGGAAAATATCATACGACTATTAAAAAGCAATTTAGAAATTAAAGCTCATGCTGACTCAGAGGTTTGAAATTCATGTATTTTATTAATGATATTTTTGATGGTAAGTATTTTGAAAAATTTTTTTAGAAATACATAGTAGTTACGACACATGCCAAGGAATTTAAACGTTTATTGCAGACTAAGCAACAGTTACTCGATAAAAGCAGCGAAATTAAATTACTTCAAAATAATTTAGAAATACATAGACAGCAAATTGACCACTTAGAAAAAATAATTTTGAAATTGGAGAATGAAGTACAAAGTTTCGCGGCACAAAAGAAAAAGGATGAACAAAAGATATATATACTGGAGAAACACGTAGCTCAGTGCGAAACTTACCGTACTAATTATACAAAGGATATTGAGGATCCAGCTGACAATTTAGATACATTGATTAAAATGCTTGAAGATGAACTAAGCAGCCCTATAGAACCATATTCACTTCGAGAGCAAGATTATTACAGGAACCCCATAAACATTTACAGTAATAAACATCAACCACAAAGTGAAGTATTCTTTCGTAAGCAGTTGCAATCTGATCATTTAAAGGATCATAATTCAGTTCCTACCAAGATAGAAATGGGAAATTTTGTAAAGAAAACGTACGTGCCTAATAAGAATGATAGAGGTCAATTGAATCATATTGAATGTAATAAAAATATTTTAGGTAATAACCTGCAAAAAAGTATTCCGTTTCGTGATTCAGAAAATGGGCTTTCTCCACCTCCGTTCCTGCTAACTGATAATAATTTTGATCCCTTTGGTAACTTAAACACTTCAACGAACTCTCAGGGTGTCAACTTCTCCAGAAACTTGCACTACATTATACCCAAACATTTAAAAGAGGAAAAAAAGCGTAAAATGTTTGACTTGGCTCGTCATAGGCTTTAAGAAATTTGTATTTTATAAACACTTAGCAAAATACAAGTATATAGAAAATATTTGTACGTGAAATAAACAAAATAAATGTGAAAAAATGTTAACTAGTTTTATTTAATATTATTTATTTTAAAAGAAATGCATAAATCTGCAACAAACAAAAGATCTTTGAACATATTATACTTATTACAGAATTTAACTTCACAAAGTGCACAATAAAGTAAAACAGAGATGTAAAATAAATTATAATACTTATTATCAATATTAATATACATATATCTAAGAGATATTTTTCGAATTTTTTTCCGCTATTTTACAAAACGCTTCCGTGTAATGTATAATATTGTTTTTAAGCAACGTTACCGCGTACAATTGGTGACGCGACAAATGTAGTCTATGTCCTAAGAAAATAATGAAAAATAGTTGTTATCTCTAAAAGTTACTCAAATACTAAACTTGGATGTTGGATTGAAGAATGTGAAGCGGGTGTATGATGAGAACGTAGTATTTCTCTTTCTAGCATAGCTCTTCGGCGCTCAAGTTGCGTGCGGACTCTCCCTTCTCTCTCCAGTTGCAAGCTCTGCGCAAGTACTGCGCTTTCCAGTCTAAGCACTCGAGCACGCTCTGCCCGCAACGCCGTCCACGTGTCGGCTGCTCCGGCGCATACCGACGTCAGCGAGCGAGACAACTTTGAAGCATGAAAAAAATATTTGGAATTTGAAAGACAGCGCCATCTAGTGAACACTTAACCTAAAAATAATAATTTTTATATTGTGTAATTCTCCCCTCTATTGAAACATCACATCACATCTATTGAAAACCTATAGAATTACAAAGTAAAATCAACCTTTTACCTACAAAAATCCAATGTAAAAAATTACGTTTACTAATCGAGATAATATCTTTTCTATTTTTTAATTTAGACCGAACAATAAGTACAAAAATCTAAAAAATTTCTTTGAAATAAGTTCAGTGGTGTCGGAAATTAGCACCGACGAATATTGTGTCACAAGATTTCTACATATAAAAAAACGTTAATTCAGGCCTATAATCCTCATGAGTTAGCCAGAGGAATATATTCGTAGAACACTCCCATGTTTCGCCAGTTATGTTAACGTCCCACAATGGGATAATTGATGAGCCTATCGTCATACACCGGGCACATATCCAGACTCCGAACCACTATTAGAAAATCTAAATTAGAAACATTTAGTAGTGCCCGACCCGGGAATTGAACCTAGGACCTCCCGATCGGCAGTCGCACGTGTTTAGTTAATGTGATTTTAATTTAATAAACCTCTTTATGAGCGGAGATGTCAATAGGTTGCGGTTCACTCCGGCTGTCCAAGGAGGCGGCCAGCTCCCGCCGGGCGCGCACCATGCGCGCGAAGAGATCCGCCGCGCGCTCGTGCCTCTCAAGCATGAGGGCACGAGACGCAGCAGCCGTCACTAACGCCGACCGCTCCCGACACAGCGTTTCAACTTGCATATTTAATTCTAACAACTGCATAATATACCTATGTTAACTAAAGTACACATCACACAAGTAACTACAAGACTAAATTCCGCTTGTTACAACATCACAAATTCCACTAATCTGTCTAAAACAATGCTTATGTGAGCCTTATATTCGTCTTCTATGTTAATTTATTACTGAAATTACAATTGGACATACATAATAATATGTATATGTTGGGTTGTATGTCAGAATAAAGTTATATATCTACTACAATAATATCAAAGGAAATAGCCAAAAAAATTTGTTATTCGTAATTTGATGAAAACACCAATTAATTAATTGAATGGGTGGATTTTTTTTATTATTATCAGATAGTATGGATGCTAGCGCAGTCAAGTTGTGGCTACGTGTAGATTGTCTTATCTGTAGCAAATGATCTCGCAATTGCGCTAATCGGAAACATGATGATAAACGATTACCTCCGTTTGCAGGTCTTGAAATGAGACTTCTTTAGAATAGCAGTCGTAATTGCGCAATCGCTTGATTTCAAGCCGCAGGGAAGCCATTTGATTTTCATACTCTGTCATACTTTGTTCCCTTGTAAGAGGTTTAAATGTGAATAGCAATACACCTTTACAGCTTCTAACTGCAGATTGCGCTAATTTTTTAAATAAATATTCTATACATACATAATTTTTTCATTTTCTCGTTGTTCCTCAATAACCTGTTGTAATTTCATGATCTTTCGTTCTCTGTTAAGCAGTTCACTTGCTAGTTTATCTTGTTTATCAATGCCTTCTTCTTGCTAGATTTAGGGAATGAAACGACGCGAAAAATAAAAAAACAAAAAATAAAAAAAGTGTCACAATTAATCAATTTAATTAATTAATCAAATTAATTAATTTGCTTATTACGTCCGGGTTTATGGCGTGGCCACTATGCATCACAATAGATATTCCAGACATTTCCAGGATAATATTGAGTATTAGAGTATAACCACGCGCAGAGAAAAATGTTTCTTTTAAAAAGATTGATAACAGATCGTTCCTTACCGATGCAGGATGATATAGATAATTTCGACAACTACTAAACAAGTCCATCGAATTGTTCCTAGAACATTGGATTCCGATTCATATAAAGAAATTCGTAGCAATACATCAACGGCTTCTAGTTTCCAAAACATACCGCAATTTTAGATAAAGATTCCAAAAAACTTTCTTTGTCGGCACGACTCTGACGCAGTTCTTCTTCAGCACGACCTAGTGCCACTTTGGTTATTTGTAATTCTTTCCAAATGTCCACCTCTCTATCAGACGGTTCATTTTCTGTAAATTACATTAAGATTTTACTCACACCTTTCCCATAGTGGGACGTAAAAACGTATGCGGTGAGACGTGGGAGTGTTCTGCATTCCTCTGCCTACCTCTTCGGGGATTACAGGCGTGAAGATACATTAAGGTTTATTTTTTACGTACATTAAGGTATTATCGTAAACACATTACATTAACTCTGATGTATGTACTAACATATCTCGTGATGCCTATTGTATTACAAAACGGTCAAATATATGTTTGTAATGCACATAAAAATAGTATGTCTTTGGTATGGTAACAAACAATAATACTATACTACTTATGAACATACCTACATACATATACACATTATTATGTATTAACTGTTAACACTCATAAAAGTATTTAATCAATGTATTCAATAAAATATTTGTTATTTTCCTTATGGGATACGATATTTATTATTTAGCCATTTTCGTTATTTCCTCATACCTTTAGATGGTACATATTCCAAACATCGCCTTCTCTCGAAATCAACTAGACGAACTGAGCGCTCGCGCAAGGTATTCAGTTGGTCTTCCAATTCTCTGACACGTCTCTCCAATTCTGTAGCGCGCAACTCCGCTTCTTGTCTGTTCTTTTCCTTTAAAAAAAAGGTTTATCATTAATTTTTGTGCGAAATTTCTGATGCCAATAAAAACACTTATTTCGACCGCTGTTGAATAATTAATATAGTATAGATACAACCAAACGTACAAAATTATATATGTTAATAAATATGTATTAATTATAATATTAAATTAAATATAGTCTAATTTTCCATTTTGCTTCAATTGCGAATATATTTTTCTTGAAGTAGGACTTCTTCCTTAAGCCCGTAATCAATGCAGTACAATCTAAAATATAATCGGGGATCTAAGAGAGCTACCATCTCTACAAATTACTGTCCAATGAATAAATACTATGGAAATATATGTAAACAATTATTTTATAGACAGGTAGCCTGATGAAAACTATGTATTTGAAAAGATTACAAAAATTACATATTCCAAAAATTTATATCAAGAAGTTGGCGTAAGGTAAAGTTAAAAAGCTCTAAGTGCCATCTTCAAAGTCAAGGCCGACGTCACATCCCACGGTGCACCTTGTCATACAATAGACGAGGCTTTGACGACTGGTTGATTGTGATATCGCCCAAGCTACCTAACATATGCACATCTAAATATCCAGGGTATTAAGATACCCTCAACGTGGGGGCCAGGGTATTTAGATGTGCATATGTTAGGTAGCTTGGGCTATACCACTAAATTAAATTAGCTATCATCAGCTATCATCAGTAAATTAGCTATCATCAGCTAGATGCGCGAGTCAGTAATTTCCTTTCAATTTGTGTGACGTTTAGTGAATGGTACAATAGGGTTCGTATGTTCTTGTGGACAAAAACTCTTAAATAAAAAAAAATAAATTACCCTGGCCCTCAACGTGCTTCAACGTAGGCAGTGAACATTGGGATTATGGGCCATAACCCCTTCCTTCGTTTGAGGAGGCCTGTGTCCAATATGAGATAGAGAACGGCTGATGAACCCACTCAGGCGATGATGAAAAGTTGGTGTAAGCACCTCATCCCCGTAATAGATTAAAATCCCACGATTTTCTTTATTTTAAAAAAGTTGTAAGAGGTTGTTTAATTTTATGGCAAATTTCGGAAGATTCAACTATCTTTATTAATATATAGTCACGCCAAATTCCTAATAGGGTAGGGCAAATTCCAAATAAATAAACAAAACAAATCTCCTATCCTTACAAACTCGAATGCTTCTTCTACATTAGTCAATATAGGTGCAATGATCTAGAGTATTTTTTTCCTCCTTACGTATTCAAAATGGGAAATTAGAATTTTCTATTAATACGAGACATATTGGCACCTGCTCTGCTACCTTCGCCTGGAGCATCTCGGCGCGCATTCGTTCGTCCGCACCCCGCTCCGCTGCCGCCCGTTCAGCCGCTTCTGCCTGCTCTCGTAATTCTTTTACCCTTTTAAACGTCCTTATTATTTTAATGTCTATCATCAACAGTAAAAAAACACAATATCGATAATAAATAGCCAACCTAATTTCGAGAGCGTCGCGTTGCCGCGACAGTGAATCAATTGTCATCTCCCCTGTTTTTGAAACTTCTATTAACTTCTTTGAACGCGCATCATAACTTGTTTCCCGATGACGATACTAAAAATAATGTATGTATATATATATGAATGTTCATTTGCAAACGTTAATTTATCCTGTAGATTTGCTAATTTACCAATTGCTCAAGGTCTTTATGCTTGCGTTTAGCAGTTTCAAGTTCGTTTTTTGTTTCCTTGAGTTGTCGTTCGAGAGTGGCGATGCGGGCTCGTGCCACTCGCAACATACTCTCGGCTGCTGACACCACCTCCTTGAGAGACTCTCGAGCAGCTCTTTCCTTTGTTAGCTCCTCAGACATTACCTAATAAACATTTTACTAAAGATTGTTACGTTTAAATTAACATGAATTAATTCAATATTGAATGCCGTCATTCAATTTATATTTAATTCTGTCAATGTAACAAATAATAGAAAAGACTGCATTATATTATATGCTAAATATTAAACTCATGCATGTTTTCTTCCGTGAAAGTTTTTAACGGTATGACCACATAGGGCAATTAGATGTGATTGAATTTAAATAAGTCATATTAATAACAAGATATAAAAAGAAATATGAGATAGTTAAATTTCAAATAATATGTATGTATGTTTCAAGTAATAGGCAACCTTTCAAATATTTACCTGATAAGTTGGCGTGGACTCTGCTGTATGATTCGGGTCTTTATTATTATCATCATTATCTTTCTTTGTTAATTCTTCTATTTTATGTTGCAATATAATTATTTCCTTTTGTAACCGTTCCACTTTTTTGACCATTGTCTCACGATCCATCCACGGGATCCTTATTAATTTAATTATATAAGAGTTATTAATTTTTGTTTTTTTTAAGCAGTATTTTTCCTGAAATAATGTTGAAAATATACATACTTCGCAAGATCCAACGAGTAAGTTATTTTAGCTTTTAAATTTTCCACTGCTCCGGCGACCATTCTGTGCAATTGTTCTGTTTCGTTATCAAATTCTAAATTTTTTGTTTTCCATTCCAAATTCTGAAAAAAATTCTTATTAAATCAAAATATCAAATAGCTTAAAATGAAAATGACAACAATTTGAGTTCAAAATTGTTACAGAGATATAACTGAAGAATAAATAAAATCGATGCATTTGTATCTCTACCTTTAACAGAATCATTGCCATCATACATATTTTGGCCAAAAACCCCTAGAAATTTGACCAATTTGAACAAACATGGGTTTTCATACGACTTGTACATAGATTACGTCTTTTACATATATTGCGACCGCTAAAAGACGACATGGTAACGAGAAATATGCGTAAAATCTCATTATGTAAAAATACGCACTGTAATGTAAGCAGCTCGATCAGATCTATGCTTGCAGCGTAACAGGTTAAGAAGCTCAATTCGACGTGCCATTAACTCCGCGCCAACACCGAGCACTTCTTCTGGTATCGGATTCAACTGCGCTTGTAACTGTTGCAGTACTTGAGGACCTAAAACACATAAAGCCAGTGCTTTTTCCGATTAAACAATTATGTTAGTTATGAGAAATTGTTAAAGAAAACTAAACATGGGTCAGATTAATGCAAGAAATATTAATGTCACATATTACGTAATAATTGAAGGATTACACTTATTAAACACTAGATGACCTCGCGGCTTCGCCTACGTAGAAATCAGTATGTCACAAAGTTTTTCCCGCGTAAATACCGACCTCGTGAGAATTCTAGAATGAAAAGTAGTTTATATGTTTCTCCACAGAGAAAACAAAAAAATTAAATACCTAGACAAAAAAGATGCGCAGCGAGCTGAGGTGAGTGCCGAGGGGCGAAACGGGGTCGACAGCTCGGCATATCCTGCTTACGTGTACTTGATATTTTGGACAATTTACGGAATATCTTTATAAACTGTAGCCTATGTGTTATTCTGATGTATAAGCTATATTATTGTACAGATTCATTAAAATCCATTCAGTAGTTTTTACGTGAAAGAGTAACAAACATCCTTACAAACTTTCGCGTTTATAATGTTAATAGGATAGGATAGCATAGGATAATTGTTATTGCAATAAACAGCATTACCGAAAACGCCGCTTATCTCGGAGTTCATTGGCATTTCGAGGTCATCTCTCACGAGCAAGAGGAGGTCGTGAGCGGGCCAGCTCTGTACAGAGAGAATGCGGACGTCTCCCAACCCACTATCAGTTTTACCGGACCGCGACTCTAGCTCCTTCAACGATGCATAGTGCTCCAAGAATGAGTTCTGTTTCAAACAACAACAAATAATTTTAACATCATATTATATCTACGGCAGCACGGCAATGCACTTTTAACAATGATAAACAAAGATCGAAGTATTTCTCAACCTGTTGTGCCAACAAGTTCTTCCTCAACTTGAGAAATTCTCTCTTCTTCGTCGCAATCGCTCTCATGGTCTTTGTCATTATACATTGCGGAATTACGACATCTTTCTCTGTAATAAAATATAAATGAATATGGCAATTATTTGCTTATAATAATACACTAAATAAATATTTCTATTAGGCTGAATTACAATAAATAACATTACCTAAATATTCTACAACTTAAGTTCTACTGGTAATTATTCCTTCTAAGGTGACCGAAGTTACTTATCCTAAGTTGTAGAAATTTTCATAGAAAATTTTTTAATTACTTACGTACCTGGTTCTTGGTACTCATAACATGGATATGATTTGGTGTTCATATTGTTTGCAACCGTACTGTTCTGTTGCGCGTAATCCAAATGTCCAAATACCTTTTTGAATGTTTGCTGTAAAATGATGGTTACTTGAGGAACACTTTAATAGGACTATAGACGATTAATTAAAACCTTAAATAAACTTACGGCAGATGGCGACAAACTTTGAGATCTTCTATCCTTGGCGGTAGTTTTGAGGTGCGTAGGACTCTGAAAGAGATCAAGTTCGAGGTTAAACATCGAATTCCTTAAATATTTGCATAATAACAACATACAAAGCTGCATACTTATTTTAACATGCAACTTGCGTTCCGACGTCAAGATAAAAATAAATCGAATTCTGATTTAGGTACAAATCGTATCGGGATTCTCAGAAAAAATATTTAATACCACACAATATGTACATTTTCAATTCAATTTTATTTATTCGCGGGATAACATTACAAATGATATGTGGTCATATTAAAAAAGATGTGTCTGTTTATCCCAAACGCGGTGTGGTTTTCTTGGGATTAAAAACATAATTCTATCTAATTATTTAGCGTTGAAACTGTTTCAAGAAATTTTTGATATACTGTATCGTTTTAAATGTAAACATGTGCAGAAAAAACAATAATACTACACACTATAGCCGAAAAGCAATGGAAAGCAAAGTGATTTTTTTTCAATAAACTCATCCCCTATTACTTAGTGGTACGTATAATACTTAGTTGGTAAACATAGGAGTATATGACACTCTGCAAACAGTTTCGGGGATTACAGGTGTGATGTTACGTCATTCTCAATAGAAGAAAATCAATGATATCAAATAATTATAATCTACACTTTAATTCTATAGGATTTTTTATAAAATATTCATACGCGTGTTCTTTGTGTAGCAGGACTGGCTGAATGTGCCCTCTTGTATAAACCTGGAGGTCGAAGTGGTCGTTTTTTGGCGCTCGCGTTCATGTCTAACATAAATAAATAAAAAAAATAAAAAATTACGTATATTACAAGTTAACTGCCTCGTTGATCGTGTTGGTTGCAAGTGCGACTGCCGATTGGGAGGGCCCGGCTTCGATTCCCGGGTCGAACACTACAAAAGAATTTTTCTAATTTAGAAAATTTCTAGAAAATTTTCTAGAAAATCTAAATTAAAATTCTAGTAGTGGTTCGGAGTCTGGATATGTGCCCGGTGCATGGCGATAGGCTCACCACCTATTCCAT
>DWEJ01003420.1:0-10448 GCA_018245835.1 Mysoria sejanus stolli | reverse complement strand
CTCATGTAAAGAAAAAACGCGAAGAACTAGAATATCGCTATAAGAAAATGTACTGGCTACTAGGTAAACATTCTTTGCTGTCAGTACAAAACAAAGTACTTTTATACAAACAAGTCCTTATGCCGATATGAACTTATGGTATTCAGCTGTGGGGTTGTACCAGTCAAAGGAACATACAGATCATTCAACTTTAGTTTTATTTTTTTAATCCCTTGTGATGTAAACGTAACTAGTAGAATGTGGGAGTACACTTATCTGCCTACCTTTTCGAGAATTACAGGCGTGATATTAACTTTATAATTATTAGTATTAAAATGGCAGGTACGTACTAAAGTAACAAAAATCGTTTTACAGCACAGTTTTGTACTGTGTATTCACTTTCAATAAAATGGATATTTAGAGGTTTGGTGATTCATGTAAAGAGAAGACGCAGGGCGTAGTAACCAACTCCGAATAACAAGTATGCGCCAGAGGCGGGGGCCGGGGGGCGGCGCACCTGCGGTCGGCGTCGGGCGACAGCGGCGGAGCGGCGCGCGGCGCGGGCAGCGAGCTCTGCCGCTGCACGGCCGGCGCGCGCTGGAACGACACGCCGCGCGGCCGCAGCGCGCCTGCGCTCGCGCGGGACACGGTTACAGCATGATTATCTCAAACGAATTGCAATCAGAAACCTTCATCTGCGTATTTGCTCTTCTTATGTGCGGTTTTGTTTAAAATATCCGTAATATGACAAAACGTTCTTTTAAAACAGTAGTTCATAACATTTCAAATAAACCGTGCAAGCTATCGATTCTAATCACGAGCAAATCCATACGAATTTTAAGTATACAATGCGACCACAAAACGCTCGAGCGACGTGATCCAGCGAGTTATACCTGAGAGCGGATCGCTGTCGGCCGAGCTCCAGGAGGCGCCCTCGATGATGTCCTGCAGACGCGCGTCGTCGTCGGCCAGCAGCGTCTCGCCCGCCGCCTCGCCCGCCAGCGACGCCAGCGCCGCCAGCCCGCTCGGCCTGCCACAACACCGCGCGCTACAGTCGCACTCCGTCGGCGCGCAGTTACACATGAGCACACTGCACGCACGCGTCGGGCTCGCGGCGGTCGACGCGCGGCGGCGCGGCGGCCACGAACGACTGGCTGCGGTTGGAGCCCAGCCCCAGCTTGCCCTTGGTGATGGAGCTGGCGCGCACGCTCTGCCGCCGCAGCTTCTGGATCATGTCCCTGCAATGGGATACGTAAGCTGTTATAATGCTCCATCATTTATACTTGTCACTTCATTTAGGCGCACTATACTCTTACGAATCGTCCCAGAGATAGTACGCACCTTCGAAAGTCTTTGAATGCCAGGGCCTCCAAGTCGTGAAGCCTTCGCAATTCGTACTCTACAGTGCTGTGCGAGGCGCCCAAGGCGCGAAGATCGCTGATGATCTTGGCCTGCTCCGTCATCTCTTTCTCGATGAGCCGCGAGCGCTTCTTGGCGTCCAGCTGCGGATCAAACACGAATGCCGGCAGGTGCTCCGTGTACTTGCGACGAAATACTATACTTTCCTGCAAAAAAAATTAGGTCAATGATATAAAATAACAGATAGATATTACAATTCAGTTCCTCAGATTATAAAAAAAGGTACCTGCGAATCTTTGCTGTCGTCAGCTTCATCGTCAAGATCGCTCTCATAATCCATCTTCAATGGGTCTTCCTCCTCAAAACCTAGTCACCAATTACACGATTAAACACTTGTTTAAACATAAGATTTTCATGATTATAATGTTTCATTCAAAGTATTGCATACCTGTGAGCATGGTGAGCGTGTGGCCGAGGGCGGAGAGTTGCTTGCCCACGTTCACGTCCAGGTGGATGTCCACGCCCTCCATCTGCCAAGACACGTTCAGGAACCACTTTGCGTTTTCTGTCAAACAAATTTGAATGATTATTTAAAATAATTTACTTTGATTTTCTGTGGAAAACTTTTTTGTACAACTCATGCCTTGGTATGACAAAAATGAATCGTTCGCGAACTAAGTGTATTTGTCTACGACAAACGGGTAAGTAGTAGATTTTGACGGCTCGATTTTCATCGAAACGAGAGCAGTCAACCTCCAAATATAATCTTCGAAAGAAAGCGCAAAAGAAAGCAACTGACCATGATGCTTGGCGGCGGCCGTGCGGCTGCAGACCTCGTAGGTGCCCTCGGAGACGCGGCACACGTTGAGCGCGGGCTCGTCGGGGCGGGGCTTCCAGTCGTCCAGCGAGGCCTCGAAGTCGGTGGCGAAGCGCAGACAGAGGCCCACGAAGCGGCCCTTGGAGACGAGCGCGCCCGAGCTCACGGCGGAGATGGACGTGCTCTCGAGCGTGACGAGCACGGCGCCGCGGCCGTCGGGCTCGGCGCCGGCGGCGCGCGCCCACGACGCCTGCGACAGGCGACAGGGGTTCAGCGAGCGCCACGCGCCACCAGGCGCCGCCGCGCAATACGTACCAGGGGCGGCGGGTTCAGCGGCAGGCAGATGCCGATGTCGTCCACGTCCAGCTGCAGGAACAGCGTGCTCAGGTGCGGCGTGGTAATCTGCGACGTCAGTTGCACCTAGGACAGAACACGTACTCTATATCATTACGAGTAGCTATGTTCTTCTGTAATTCATTACTAAATCTGTTGAATACGTTTAGGAATTGTGTTGATAAACTGTTACAAATTCATATTAAAAACATTGATTTCTGTTACCTTCTCGAACACCTGCTGGGTGGCTGTCAAAACTTCCTTGTTGAGATTGAGCCTCTTCTCGTTCCAGTATTCGTAAGCGTTCTTGTAATTGAGCCACACGAGAATCGCCTTGTCCACGGCCACCGGCTGGATGTATATGAGCGGCCGCTTCAGAGTGATGAGCACCACCTCCTTGTCTTCGCCGCACACTATCTCGTCTTGAAAGGCGTTGCGCATCGCTGAATGAAATAATAAAATATTTACACCGATACAATGAAACCATCTGTCAACAACGACATCTAGCGTAGCCGAGTCGCATCAGAAGAAGGTACGGTACCCGTGGAACGTCTAGAACGTTCGTGGCACGCGGATCATAAGAACAATCAGATACGAAATGTAAGAGCGCGGGCTAGTACCGATGCGCGTGTTGAAGAAGGCGTATTGCTGGAACTCAGGCTCTGCCTCCTCGAAGACGGCGTTGCGGATGAGCTGGCCAAGGCTGAGGTTGAGGTCGAGCTGCGCGCGCGCGAACAGGCGCAGATCGGCGCCGCGCGCGCATGCGGCCGCGTCGTGCGTGCTGTGCACGTTCTGCACGCGGTTGGACAGCGCCAGCTCCACAGCGCCCGTCTCCAGACGCACGGCGCAGCTGCTCGGCGTCGTCGCCGTCAGCTGGATGCGCTGCTCCGCCACGTGTGTGTTTTAATTAATAAGTGATGTGCTAGCTATTACAAACGAACTGTATTTCGATTGAAAAAAACGACAAACTACATAGCTATAGAATAAAGATTACTTTAATCCTGATGGTGAGAGAGAACAGAATCCTGCTGAGCGCCGATGAGGTTATTTCATCTTCGTTCCACAGTGGCACCGGTTTCTCGCCGCCGTACACTTTCTGGACGACTTCGTTGACTTCCTACATAAGAATATTATCGAATTAAAAATATACACAGCCACGACTGTTTTATTGTCACATAGTTATCTGTTTTGAGTACGGACTGACAAGGTTATACTTTAACATAATCAGTGATACCTTCATGAAAACCTTCTGCACAAAAACGAGGTGATTGAGCAGATCGGTGGAGAGCGTGTGCTCGAACAGGCCGATCTCCGCCGTGGCGGCGAGGTAGCGGCCGGAGCGCAGCACTGCGCCATCGCCGCTCTCGTCCTTGCCGCCGGCGCCCTCTGCAACATCGCTCAAGGTTCACTTTCTCTTTAAACGTTAAAGGTCTCCGTACAGCCAGAGCCAACATACTGAGACCATAACAACGCGAAGTCGATAGCAAAATGCACTGACGGTCGCCGGCGGCGCTGTGCGCGGCGCTGTGGGGAGCGCTGGGGGGGGCGCTGTGGGGGGCGCCGTGGGGGGCTCCGTGGGGGACGCCGTCGGCGGGCTCGGCGGGCTCGTCAGCGCCGCACTCGATGACGCGTGCGCGGCACGACACGGCCGGCAGCGCCACGGACGCCGCCGCCGGGATGTTGGCCTCCGTCACCTGCGCGCCGCACGGGCCCACTACAATACTCACTCGGGAAGAACACGCTCTCAGCCGAACTTAACCACTTTGATTTATTTATGACATATTACTGATTTCTAAAAGTCTACTACCAAATAAATCATTACTTAGTCTACTTCTACATAGATGTAGAATTTATATTCCTATAAGAAGATATTATTACGATGTCTAAACGATAAAATTTGAAAAAAAATTATAATTGCACGATGCGATGGTAATTTGAAAAATTCATTGGTCTTAAAGAGTTCTAAATGTAGAGCCTACATCGATGACAACGACCGACACTCTACTGGCGGGGCGCCGCACCTGCAGCTTGGTGACGAAGCTGAGCGAGTGGTGCGGCAGGTCCACGGTGAAGTGCGCGCGGCCCGCCGTCACGCCCGAGCTGTGCACACGCTCCATCTTGTACTGCGCCTGCAGCGACGGCAGCAGCGCCGCGGTGATGCTCAGGCTCTGCGGCATAACAGTTTTTCTGATAACAATCAGTAAAATTTAATGAATGCAGTAATTCTACAATGGAAATGTAAGATATATAAAGATTGAACATAAATATGTAAGTTAGTTTGGCGGTTAAATAATATTAGTGGAGATCGTCGGCGGCGCGCTACCTGCAGCACGAGCGAGAAGTGCAGATGCAGCGGGTGCAGCAGCGGGTCGGCGCGCGGCGGCACGCGCGGCGGTCGCGGCGCCGGCAGCGGGCTGCCCTCGTCTTCGTCGCCGTCGGCCGCGGCCGCACCGCCGCGCGACAGCCGCGACGACGTGCGCGTCACGCCCAGCTCCTGCTCGCACGCACGCGTACGCTTATAACTTTATGGCGCGTGAGGTAAGCTTCATAACTCCGATTGCGCAATTTCACTTGAACCTTTACACC
Organism: Mysoria sejanus stolli; assembly: GCA_018245835.1. Lineage (NCBI taxonomy): Eukaryota > Metazoa > Arthropoda > Insecta > Lepidoptera > Hesperiidae > Mysarbia > Mysarbia sejanus. Next base: position 5,374 of record DWEJ01003420.1, on the reverse strand, counting down.
ATTAAAAAAGTCTATGTCCAAAATTGAATCAATAACACTTATTGTTGGTGATGATGATGAAATAACGTTAATTTTATAAATAATGTTTAAAATTATGTAAATCGTATAAATAATCCTGGACCGGGCACCTGCAGCGTGGAGGACAGCTGGCGGCTGGAGCGCGTCATGACGCCGTGCAGCGCGACGGGGTGCTGCGGCAGGTCCACGCGCACGGTGCCCACGGACAGCAGCGCGGCGGCGCCGGCGCGCCCGCCCTCCCACGAGTACAGCGCCTGAGACTTGCCCACGCTCACGCGCACCACGGTCCTGCGGCCACAGTCACTCTCGCACCGACACTTCTTTAAATGTATGTCAATTGAAATGCTCATACTCTATAACCTCTTTAAAAAAAATCGTTTTGATAACCATTCCCACAAAAAGTGAAACGAGACCTTATGACGATCACAAACTGATACAATTTAATATCCGAGTTAAGATCTGTAAATATTAAACCCAGTTGTACAATATATTGGAATAGTTTCTTACTGGTGATGTGGAGCAGCGCCTTCGAGCAGTACGATAGCGCTTCGGCCGACGTTACCGGACAACGCCCACTGTCGGGACCGCGATGCCGATAACGACCCTTGCAGAGACGTAATTTCTGCTTCTAGTTTTAATCCAGAGAGCGAAGCTAGCAAACGCGTTCGGTGAATTCTAATAAAAAATAAAAATTAACGTTCAGAGAAAAGAAAACACTCGGAACTTTCTTCAAATTATTAAAAAGAAATAAGAAATGTACCGAGCCACGCCGACGACCACGATGCCCATGGCCGTGCCGCTGGACGAGGAGTTGCTGGCGTTCTGCTCGCGCGAGCCGGGCCGCGCCGCGCGCCCCGCGCGGTACGCCTCCGGCAGCTCGGTCGACACTGAAAATCTGAAAGAGAAAGATATGCGATCTTTAACAATATTCTGTAATAATGTACTTGCGGCTTCAACCTCATCATACACATATAGATCTCGCTATACACTTACATGTCGTTATTTAAATCCAAACGTAAAATACTTTCGATTCAAATATTGAATTAGTATAAGTGTCGAAGACCTGTGCGTGATGGTGTCGGCGTCGGGCATGGTGGCGTACAGGTCGAGCAGCAGGAACACGGTGCGCCAGCAGCGCGGCGCCAGCGGCGCGGGCGGCGCGGCGGGCGGGGGCGCGGCGCCGCACATGGGCGTGTGCGCGCCCTCGCTCAGCGAGCTGTAGCCTGCGTGGGCCGAGCACCACTTGTTTAGACGATGTTTTACACTTTGATTAACATAATCTATTTTTTGCACATGTTTAAGTTTTAGAAAAGTTAGCTCATGTTAATTCATTACTTTACATTACTCATTACTTTTAGAGCCTATTCGATAAAAAACAAACAAAAAATCTGTCCACTTCATTACATATATTAGTTTAGATAACTCAACAAACATTATGCCTCGATAAAAAACAAACCGCGCATTAACCGACTTACCCAATTTCCCCTTAACGGTCTTCCCGGTACTCCTCAGCTTTTGCGCGAAAGACTGTGGCCTAGGCCTCGGCGGCGGGCTGACACCCTTGTCGGAGGCCACGCTGACGCTGGTGTCGGTGGGCACCGCTTCCGGCAACCCCCACTTGGGCTCGAGCACCGCGTACTGGCTCACCTGGCTCTCCTTGTCCAGAGAAGTGATGCTGACCAGATTCTCACGATAGTCTGAAACTAATAGTATTATTATTATATGAAAAATCATATGTTATTATTATTATATGAAAAATCATCATTTTAGAGAAACTTGAGTAGATATGGAAGATATAGATATGGAAGAAAAACAACAGGATTCTGGCCAGACCAAAAGCAACAGTCGGATAGAGTGACGCACGCACCGGGCGCGCGCTTGCGGCGCGACAGCGTGGTCTGCGTGCGCAGCTCGCTCTGCGTGTCCTTCACGTTCTGGTACATGTTGCTGATCTGGTGCAGCAGCCGCAGCAGCGGCATGTTCACCTGCGCCGGAAGCGACTGTTTTGTCACTAGCTCCACAAACAACATGTTTTCTTTCTCTCTTTCGATTACTTCACTTCGATCCCGACAGTTATAAAGTGACTTGAGCACTCTGTCTAGTTATTGTTTAATTTTACATTTTGCATGACTAAATACACAAAATTAAAGAATTAATTTTTATAGGTATGGAGTAATTCCCATGGTTGAAAATACACAGAATATTTTTTTTTATATGGAAGGTACCCACAATTTCCAACAGTTCTAAATAAAATTTAACGGTATTTTTAACAAGAACAAACCTGTTGAGATATAAATCGAATGCTGATGTTGAAGTTGAGCATGGTGGAGATGTGTTTCTTGAGCTGCCCGCGCGATATGTACAGCACGTTCTGCCGCTGGATGAGGTCGTCCACGGCCATGTCCGCCACCTTCTTCAGGTCCATCTCGATGGACACCTTCTCGCACAGGAAGGCCGGCGTCTCGGTCGAGATGTCCGCGTGCGACGCGGAGCCGGCTGCGCAAGTATGGACAAGTTGAAATCATTTGGCACCAAGTGCCATTTAAAAATCTCAGCAACGCCGTAATGAATATAAATGCACCATACGTACCCTTGCCCTTGTGATGGTGGTGGCGGCGCTCGCGGCCCGCCAGCTCGCCCACCACTATGTCGATGCGGAACTGGTCCAGCCACGCCAGCAGCGACAGCTTGGAGCCCAGCGACTCCAGCGCCGGCGCGCCCTCGCCGCCCGCGCCCGCCGCCTTCTTGGACTCGCCTCGCGAGTAAGCAGGTGTACAATTAGGGAGTCGCTACTTACGTGAGGTAAGATATCGTACAATTATTTTAGAAGTAATGCTGAAATCTGCTTAAAATTTCCAATGGATGCGATTAAATGACTATTTAGCGTTGTTACATAGAATGAAAGTGTGGTGGAGGGAGGAGCGAGACGGGCACTCACTGTGCGGCACCTGGTGCGGCGACACGCCCAGCGCGGCCAGCAGCGGCTGGAACACGAGGTGCGCGTCCAGCAGCATGAGCGAGCCCTGCAGCGGGTACAGGCTGCAGGCGGGCAGCGCCGCCGCCACGGCCCGCGGGTGCATCTTCGCCGCCGAGATCATCGGCTTCTTGCTCTTGGGCTCCTGCCGACGCCCGCACTCGTTAGCGAGCCCTACCATATCTGCTCCGGACTGATGAGTCTCGCCCTCCCACGGACGGCGAGACTCATCAGTCCCTCTTGTTTAATAGACTTTTAGTACAATCAGAGATATAAACCATTCAAAGTAATGATTTGAACTTCCATGTACATATATCGCACCTTCGGAAGTTGCTGGACATGAATCAGTGCCATTAAACACGCTCGTAGGCTTTTAGGATCCAGCCGACTTTTTCAGGTTGTCCGTGTAATAAGTGGGAGAACGACCTATGTCGTTTTTACCTCATATAGTAAACTGAACTACCTAATAGAATAAAATAAAGATATCTTACGACTTTCATAGGCTCCTGTTTAGCCATCCATTGGTACAGGTCCTCGCGGGCGCGCTCGTTGGGTATGTTGTCAGTGCTGTTTTGAGAGTAGAGCGACGGGTTCGAACCCACGGTAGGCAAATCCTCTTTCAACGTTCCATAATCTAACGACACAACGACACATGATATCTAGGGACATAACAAATTGATATATAACAATACATAGAAAAAATATTTTGCATTTTTCTCTCTCTCTCCCGTGTTTTTGCAGTAAAGATTCGATTTAAAAAATGCATCAGCCGTTAACAACATATTTGTCCGGTGCATGTACGTGTACCTTGAGCAATGCTCCGTCAGCACAACACGTGGACACGCGGCGCCGCGTAACGAGAGGCAGTTGGCGTGGTTCGCTCGTACCGCACATACCCCACATTGTATTTCATTATATTATAATTAACTTGTAATATATTTAAAAGCAAAATTCAAGCCTTTCATTTGTGCTGTCTACGGACTGCACAATATTCGAAATCAATGGTCCTCAATGATTAATTTTATTGAAACTGGATTGTGATAGCTCACAGCAAGATAATAGTGAATACAATATATCGATTACAAGACAGAGTCGTGGCAAACAAAACCAATTGATTGACGATTTCCTAATTATAATGTATTAAGCAGGCAATAAGAACATATTAATGAACACGCTAAAAACACACGAGGGATACAATACTACAGCTAGTACATTTTGTGTAATGAATGTTATCAGTATACACAAGTGACTCACTGGCGATGGCATCGTCCTGGAAGGGCGTCTTCCGCGTGGAGAAGGGCAGCGAGGGAAACGCGAGGCTGGCGCGGCTGCTCTGCGCGCCGCGCACTGCGCCGGCGGTAGCACGAGCTCGGTTAGCGGACTAACTAACTACGTACACGCTATGCGACCCGGTGCAAATAGGGCACGAACTAACTTACGAGTGTCAAATATATATTACATATAACTACTGAGGTGCGGACATGCCAAAAATTATCTCTATGACATTCGAACGCACATGCAAAAGGGGCGGGAACATGCTTACTTTTATTTTCTTGTAGTTCAGTTTAAGTGAGTAATTGTGGATATGTACCTACATAAACACGCCCTCATAACTATTTCTACTATTATTATTAGATTATTACAGTCTTCGTAACGTTTGTCTATTGTTCGTAAATTAGCGGATGGAGCGGCGTGTATTAGGCTGTTCTGTTCTGAGTTAAAATATGTGTCTGTCACGCAATCATTACATACGGTGCCAAACAAAAACTACCAGATTTAATTTTCTTGGCTAACAAAATCAAAATACTAACTGTCAATAACTATTTAGTGCAAAAATCAAACGTTTTAAAACCATATATGTACATAATATTTATATATAGATGTTATAACATTAAAAGCAGCGAAAAGTAAATTGCAAACAATAGTCATATTTTAAAGAAATTATGCTAAAATAGCAACAAATACCAATACTTTGTAACATGTGTAACATGTGGACTTAGTAACCTAAAGATAACGTATGTCTGCCAGACTCTAGCAGCGAGGCAGATGCCCCGCTGTATATATGGGGCCAAATTGGTCGGTTATATAACCGAGAATTTGCCCGCATTCAGCACAAGTTTATGTTTATGCATCGTAAATAATAGCCACCGAAGCTTCTAGAAAACAATCGACGGACATCGAAGACTCTAGATTATTTTTTTGGAGTAAGAATTTGATTGTTATTTTGTAATACCAACGAAAAAACAGAGTAGATATTATATAAATTAAATTTCATTCTAGTAGCGGTTCGGAGTCTGGATAAGTGCCCGATAGATGGCAATAGGCTCACCACCTATTCCATATTGGGACGTAAAAACGTGAGACGTGGGAGTGTTCTGCATT
>DWEJ01003419.1:0-10448 GCA_018245835.1 Mysoria sejanus stolli | reverse complement strand
TTGCCTTTTGACGTACAAAAAGTGTTCTTAGGAACCAATTTTGAATAAATGGAATTTGAATTTGAATTTGAATATGCGAAACTGGAAATAAAACTGTACCAGCATTTCATTTCGGAATGTTGATATCCTAGTTAGAAAGCCTCTCTACTTCAAACCAATAAACGCTTATACAAATAAAAAAATAAACTTTTCAAATAACAGGATACTTTTTTTCGTTTTTGTAACAGATATTTGGAAAAAAAACACGTTTTTTTAGTTTGATGGAAAGGAAAACAAACATATAGTTTTGGGATTAGAGTGATCGCTTACTACGATGAAAATATGCACCAGTTTTTATAAATCATCGCGTTCAGTATGTTACGATCACAAAAGAATAGATAAAAACCACAAACTCTTATTAAAATAAAAAAGTAATATCACGTCTGTAATCCCCCTAGAGGCAGGCAAGAGAGTGAAGTATACTCCCACGTTTCATTAGTTACGTTTACTCCATCGTGGTGTGCCTATTGCCATAAAACTATAAATCAAGAACAGAAACCTGTTATCAGGGATGTGTTAAATGTGAATATTTTCTACGTAGTAAGTAATTATTAAACCGCGCGAACAAAATGTAAATTCAGATGGAATACGCGCCCGAATCTCTATGAGTTATGACTTGCAAGCTAACGTGACACCCGCCAACAATGCTGTTTTATTATTACCACACAAGGTGATTTAGTGTATGTATTCGAACATTCATACCGATATCTGTAATTTACGTCGTTCGTCAAAACTGTAGAATGTAGAGTTCACAAAATAAATTCCAAGCCGTCCAGTGCTTAGTGCGTTAATGTCGTATAAATTATATGATCGTAATTATAATGTTATAATTATATTAAGTGAACGATGTATTTTGACACAATAAGTGTGTTCATTTTGTGAACGTAGGTAATACGAATTTGAAATATGAACGTTTGAAATGTAAAAAAATATAGACGCTATAATATGTAATATTTAATCTCGTGTTGTATAGATTGTCTTTTTGGTGAAGTAGTTGCGAGCTGGGATTGCTGATAGGGAAGTGTTGGGTTCCAAAAACGAGTACTAATGGATTTTTCTAATCAGAATTTCTATAGATATAAAATTTCTAGTGACTAAGACTTTTGAACTGACCCCAGTGTATGTCAATAGGTTCAACCCCTGATGAAAAATAGGATTGTGCTACACTTCTCTGTTTACCTAATCAGACATTTCAAGCATGGTGTTACTTATTTATTAATTCTAATATAAATAAAAATGAAAGTTAATAAGAATAACGTAGTTTGTATTTTCAAAAGTTATATTCAAAACAAAACAATTTTCATTAAATTGATGTAACGTGGCAACATGCCTGTAATCGCTGAAAAGGTACGAAAGCAGTAATCGTCCCACGTCTCAATATGGAATAGGTGGTGAGTCTTTTGCAATATATCCAAACACCGAGTCATAGGGCATATATCCAGACACCGAGTCACTACTAGAAAATCTAAGTCATACAAAAAATCTAAGTCAAAAAAATCCAATTGTGCCCGACATGAGACTTGAACCCAGGAGCCCTTGATCAACGAGCACGATGATTTTTAAAATTAAATCTGGCAAAGAGGCCGACGGGCCAGCTGATGGTAAGAGGTCACCGTCACCTATGGACAATAGCAACAGAGGAACTGTCAATGTATGTAAATAAAAGACGCTTTTATTCATGAACATACCACAAGCAACATAACTTGATCATTATTTTCAATAAAACATTCAAACAAATTAACCAGATTCAACATAATTTCGCATTGCAAGCGGTATAATTATGTTACTACTTTTACTAAGCAATTAGTTATAGTTTTTGTTGGCTATCATACATGAATCGATTTTTTGCTAGCCCACCAACGAACAGGTAAACGTAATATTTAATGACTCCATAAAACCATGTCGCAATTTCGGTAAAAACTTGTATCGTACATCCAGCATCAATCATTTTCTTCCTTGCATGCTGAAGGAAATGAATTATGCTCTAAGTGCGTACGATCTCGCTTGAAAAAATGTGTGAAAAATTGCCTCGATTATCTCTAATGACGGTACATAGTACATTTTCGGTAGTCGCGCGGCGGCCATCAGACAAATTGATATAATTCACTGTCTATCTTTATTTCCACTATAACCATTATAGTCTTTATTGTTCGCGCGTCAATCGCTTCGAATGGATTTTAAGCGTTTTCACTTACTAGCCCCGCTCTGATAGTTATACATAATCAAGGCAATAAAAATGAGAACCTGAAAACGTTTGGACTGAACTTAATTAGTTTCAAGCACACTGGATTCGATCCGGAGGCAGTAAGTATTATAAACAAGATGCGAGATTAAAGAACCGCCAATAAAGTCCGTCGAATTAATACTGGATTGTACTAATTATCATAAAAGCACATCCTTGAGTTAGCCGCCCTTTACCGAATAGCTGTCATTAAGAACGCTGCACGATAAAGCGAAGCCACCCATGGCGCGCGCGATCTACATGTATTTAAACAGGAATCATACTGCTAAAACATCGTTGCGACCAGTTTTATCTTATCAGATCGTCCATGAATACATATTAGCACTAATTGGTCTCTTTGTATATAAGTTTTATCTTGCGCAAGTAGTTTTGCAAGAAACATTGCCTTATAACACTCGACGCTCGAATATCGCTTTAAGGAGCGCAGATTACGGCGTATTACAAAGTGTGAGATAAGAAAAGTTATGTGCAAAAGTTGGGTCGTAAATTTTGGCAGAAACGTCTGGTTTCGTCTCGTTCGACGATCGAAACTGTCAGATTATTCCCGCTTCGACAGCCGACCTAACTTTTTCGTTTGAACTTTATATTACGCAATAATCTTTGTACCTTGGACGTTGGAGTAATTCGATAGGAATATTTCTGTCGTATCTCTTTTGTCATCTTTTTATCGAATCTACTCTATGTAGGTACAATGAAAATATTGGAATTAAATACTTAATTGAATTTCGTAGTACAGATCAGATAGCGTTTACGTAATTATAGTATGGATCAGTAAACTAACGTTAGTTTTTATCAAGTGGGTAATAATGTCGTCACGATAAAAATCAATTGCAGAAGTAGCTGAGCTCAGAAGCAACGTAATAATAGTGATCTTCGGGCCGCGGGCCACCGCCGCCGACCGGCGCTGCGGAGAAATTACAAAAAACTTCGAGGAAATAACATATAAAGCATATTTCTAATACTAAGGCCGAGATTGTTGCGAGTAAATTAAAACGTATCGCATTGATTATGTTTCAAGTTTTGAGTACCAATTATGCATGTAAAAAACTTTTTGATAACTGTAGGTATATATAAAATTACGGTTAGTTTATTAACTTGCGTTATTCTTTTAACAAGAATTAGCAAGCTGAAGTAGCAGTGGTTGATCAAATCTGTTACAGAACCGCCACTCGTTGGAGATGACTAGATCTGAAGCGGAGACCACGCCGTGGCAGAGGCTGGCAGGGGTATAATTCAAAGAGATGAGGATCAAGCCGCCTGGTGTGTTTTTAAAGAGATCTCTGCCCAGTAATGGACGGGATAAAGCTGATGATAATGATTAACAAGTAATAATGTTTGTTTATAAACAAATATGCATAATTTGATATGTTAACATTGTGTTATCGCTATTGCCAGGCCCCTTAGGGGCCAGGTGGAAAGCACCCAGTGCTAAAATCTATCCTTACAGACCTAACGTGCTTATTCTATATTCAAACTTATTTCCATAAACGCACACCTTTTTCAGAAAAGTCCAACTTTTTTATCTTCACCATTATTAGCGTATTGAAGTCCACAGCGTCTATAGGCGGCCAGAGCATTTATCTGTGTCTAGACAGACCGCGCCGTACCGCAAGCTACCAGCGCCAGTTGTAGTCGCCTTTTACGATACCTTGTATCCTGGCCCGGAGTCGGAGATTGTAATAAAATGAATGAATTTTTACTGCGCCTCGACACAGAGTATATCAGCCAGTACGTAATTATTTGGTTATGATTGGCGAGCCCCGCTCTGTCTTGGCGCTAGCATCCATTAATACTCACATTTACATTTGTTTGTCATTCTTTCTTTCGACATTCTTTTTGTATGTCAGAACTATCAGAGAAAGCTTTTGAATTTTGATGTTACCTGATTACCTGTATTATACAAGCAATAAACAATTTTTTACCTTGAAAATAAACAACTTTTCAAGAACAGTATATGTATATATATTTAAACAAATATGAATCCGTTCATCAATTTTATGTATTAATGTATGTACATATTTACAATATAAGCAATATATGTACAGCAATTGATCGTTATTTGATCTTAGTGCGCATTAGTTGGGATGCTTTTGAAAAACCTTTATTTTTAATTGACATATAATACGTTAACCATTGCAAAATATTTATAAATTTATGTACACTTTATTGCAAATTTTAAAGTGTTTTAAACGTAAACAACAATTAAGTGTTCAGTTTGTTTGGTTTCAAACATTTCCCTTGCATGTTAATGCCAATATTCGGTATTGATTATTTTAAATAACTTCCGTAACGTAACGCCCGTAACGTAATACGTTACGGGCATTTAAAATATAACAAAAATACTAACAAATATTTTAAAATTCAGAATCTATATAAGAAATAGTAACAACGATAATGATATTGACATGTCAATTTTTAAAGCACAAAGTTTTAATAAAACTACCTAACTGTCAATAAAATAATCTAGATCATAATAAGACAAATAACATAATAATCTAAATCTAAGTTATAATGAAGCAAGTAATTCACATTAAATTTAAAGTAAAATTATCTAAAATTGCATTGAGTTCAAAATCCATTGAAAATTCTGTCGGGCTCCGGTCATACACGAGTACTATGCGCAGTCACAAAAAACGTTTTCCAAGTAACGATAACACATCAATCGAAATACGCAACTCGATGGGCGTGAGCGAATAATTTTATCTGATTTATGTTTTTCGTGTCTACGGAACCGACGAGTCTTACCTCATTACAGGTTGACGTTGAATGATGATCAATGTTGAAAGAAAAATGCTGCTCTTAACCCAACCAGTGTATGATTTAATTCCTGCAGACGATACTGTGACGAATCGAAAGGTCAACGATCGCATTCATGTTGATTAAATTCGCGTGACATCGTGATTTTGGTCTTAAATGCACGAAATGATTTCGTCTGTTTATTTGTGCCGTTTACTTCACGGCATATAAAACTGTGTTTATTTCGTGCTTAATATAAAATGGGAATTATTTTTTATAAGCAATATATTTCAAGATTAAAAGATATACTGTGTGGATACTTGTTCGTATATTGAACGATGAAAAATATTGATTATATAATGAATATATATATATATATATAACTGTGCTAATTTTAACTGTTAAGACATCTATTAAAATTTTCAGTGAAATCTCTTGCGAACACCACAATTGCAGTATTAAATTAAATTAAATTATTTTTAAACTTCATTACACACCTTGTTTTTTTATTTCATAGGTAATATTTGTTGACTAGGTTAAAGTATTAAAATAACGATACAGAGTAAGTATATTTATTTGTGGTGAAAACTAACCGGTGGCTTTTTTCGGACCTTGTTATCTACAAAATCGTTTTCAGATCAGTTGGTAAGATACATTTTATTTTCGGGCGAGTCGAAAACGTTCCGGCATTACTTCAGCTCCGTCTGCCATTTTCCGGAAACGGACATTAGTCGACACATCCGGAGCGCTCAGATAAGGCACGATGCCAACAAATCGCGCGACTGGCTGCCATTGGAAATAAGAAATTGCCAATTAGTAAAACGATGTCAACAAAACTGAATTTGTATAGAATGTATGTATATTGATTTTTACTTATATATGATAGCAGTTATGATTTAATGATTTAGAATTTAACCTTTCCCTCCGGTGGTCCTGGCCTAAATACTGTCGCATACTCCTTTATAAAAAACATTTGAATGCACTTGCTGTGGTAAAAGAACGTTGGCAGGAGACCTGCACATCTTAAAGTTCACCACAACTCTCTCCGAAGTGTGAAAAGCCCGCATTTCACTAGTGTAGTAGGATATACTTAACCTCCATCATTTTATTGAACACCAATTTCCAACATTAGAACGAGCTAGAAAACGGGTACATAAATCTGATGATAAATAAAACCCGTTACATAACTGAGCTGTGCAGAACTACAGAAAAAAGCAAAATAATAAAAACTCATCAGCCGCGTGAATCTCGAGGTAGTTGCGCTCGGCACACCAATTAAATTGTGTTCGTTACTTGTTAGGAATTGAGTTAAGCTATTCATATGACCCACGGGTCACGAGCTAATACAATGCAGTATTATGCATCACAGTAGAAGCCTCGTCCACTCATATAACTGTACAAATTTATTGATTGAAAATGACAATTCACTCCTGGATTCAAATCTTGACACGCACCAATGATCTCACACAATAAAATATGGCGTGTTCCAATAATCTTATACAATGATTCTAACTTTATAATTAATAAACGTAACACAACGCCTGTAATCCTCTAATAGGTAGAAAGAGAAATGTACCTCAATTTTAAGGTTTCACAGTTATATTTATATAGTTATATTTATATAGTTATATTTATATAGTTATATTTATATACACTATGGAATAGTGTGTGAGTCTATTGTCAAACGCCGGGCATATTTCTAGTCTCCTAGCCAAAACTAGGAAATCTAAATTAGTAAAATCCAGTAGATCCAGGGATTTGAACCCAGGACCCCGGTAGTCACACTTGCAACCAACACGACTAACGAGGTTGTCGCTTGCAACATGTAAGTATTATTTATAAGTAAATTATTTCGCAATAAATTTAGATTCATCGTCAACTGTTTCATACAGTACCTACTTAATTCTGTTTATAAAATAGGAAGTGGTTTGTCATCATGTCGTCAACATCATCGGGCAATCGCCGTCACCTGCTGGCCATGCCATCCTAATAGCACGCCACTGAGTTCGATCTTCGACGCACTGTCATCGACCTCTATTAGGCACTTTACATATATCATCACGTCAACGAGCTTGAAGGTATTCTACCTTTAGTTCCAACTCCAACACGTGACATGAGAGTAACAAACCCGTCAATATTACATACGTACGTTTTGTCTCGCCATTTGTCGTGACCGTATGCAGAGTTTAAGAATTTTCGTCAATATTAAACTGCTTCTCACCAGCAGAGTGAATTTCATTCAAACACGCCAGAGAGCTAAGTAAATCTGAGCGTTGCTTGCGATTTGCGATCGAACACCAATTAGAACGCGTACGAAACGACCCTTAGCAATTAAGTCCAACTGGAAGCTGGGTCAACTATCGCTGGCCACCAGCGCGCTAATCTAACCTGGCCTACTAAGATCGATTAGTACATTTGCATGCACCTGACGTTAAGACTAAGTGGTCGGTTTCGCGCCGCTCCTAAAACGTACACTAACTGTACAATATATAAAGCAATACCTGTACTAAAATTGTCAATAATTTCTAACAACGCAATAGGCGTTGAATACCGTATATTCCGTATTCCGTATACCGTATACCGTATATATCGTATGTTCGATACTCTGGAGCGCTTGTAAGAAAATATTTACCACTGTAGATACATTTGGTGGGGATGTTAGAAGTCCTCTAAGCGTGTATGTATAAAGAGAGTTATGAATATAGAATTTACATTTAAATTGTCTAGTAGTGGCTTCGTGTCTGGAAATGTACCCGGTATATGGCAATAGGCTCATCACCTATTCCATAGGGGGACGTAAACATGACCAGTGAAATGTGGGAGTGTACTGAATTCTTTTGGCTACCTTTTTGGGTATTACAGGCGTGATCCTACGTTTTTATACGTTATATGTTTTTCTTTCATTTTTCTTTCGTTATTTGAGTATAATGCACATAACTCTTCATATTGTCATTACTATACTTACAAAAATTTAATAGGTCAAGAAAGATATTCTAAGCAAATTTCAAACGAAAGCTATTCGTTATGGCTTTTAGAAGCTAAGTTAGGACGTTGATGTAAGCACTAAGTCACGAGCTAACTCGCAATCGGTTTAGAAACCCAATTTCAGTTCAATTTCACTTCCAAAAGTTCACTTTGCGAAAATATAACGGCCGAGATACAAAGCCCGGCTATGGATTTTCGCAAAGCGGAATTGTTATAGCCGGCCTCAAGTTTGATTGGGAATATTTGTATCGAATTTGTCGATATTATAGCTTAGCCTCAATATGTGACCTCTTAAAAATCTCTTTATGTAAAAGAGATAGCTTTTATTATGTTACAATTATGTCAGTTTAATAATCATAATTTATTATTATGTCACCGAGGTTAACAAAATTGAGAAAGTAACAAGATTGGTCCCTAGGAACAAACAATTTTATACACACAAAGCTACAAAAATATATGTATATATTATGTACACTGAGATTATTTTTTGGCTTCCTGTTGTTAAAAAAATTATAACGGTTCTTGTAATACTCATAACTCTACAGAATTCGTTTACGGATATTTGCTTAAAAAATTGTATTGGAATAAGTTTTGTATGTATCAGTTGTTAAAATTGATTTTTCAAATCTCTGTATTCCCAATACCCTGATGATGGACATATTGTTAATTTAATAACTCACTATTTAGGCACCAAATAATATTTCCCGTCTGTAACTTTCTACGTCAGTTATGCCAATTCCGCAACCGATTCACATCACTAGGTGTCTATTGATTGTTAAGAAGCGAACGCATACTCGAAAGTCATAACTACAAACCGCGCGTGCAAACAGTGCAAAAGTAACCTGTTATCAGACATTTTAATAAATTTTAACGTTATAATGCTACTTAAACTAAAAAATTACAACGTAACGTACGATCACGCCTATAATCCCCGAAGAGGTAGGCAAAAGAATGTAGTACATTCGCGTGTTCCACAAGTTACGTCCCACTATGGAATAGGTGGTTACGTGGTTACTATGGAATATATGGAAATAAAATGTGACAATTAATAATGTATTCATAGCCAAAAAAAAATATTATTTTAATCGCTCTATAGCAATAAAAAGTTGCTAAGTCAAAATCGTCTTAGAAGTATTGCTACCAAACCTAGATGGTATTTTCTTAAATATTATATGCGCAATAAACTTTATACAACATACGAGTGTTTTCAGTTAAGTGTGAGTATGAATCGATTTAAATGACCCTTGTCTTAACCTGATATTTGTTGAACGTTCGAAACGCTTCATGCATACAGAGCCTTAGACCAACATTGAATAGTGGCTTTCAGTTGGATTGATTAATCCTCGCTTAAACGTCGACGTCCCCGGCGTTTTCGTCGCAGACAGCAAACATTTTCAAGTAAAAACTGAAATGAAACTTCCAATCACTTAAGTCCACTCAAATATTAGCTAATAAAAGTTCTAATTTTTTAAAACCAAATTCACTTTCCACAGTGAGACTTCTTTAATAAGTACTTATTTAAAGAATGTGTTATTCCCTACTTCTTTATTTTAAATACTATGTAACATCACGCCTGTAATCCTCAAAAGGGTACGTAGAAGAGCATAGTCCACTTATACCTTTTATCATTTAAGTTTATATTCCATATGTAATAAGTGGTGATCTCAGGTGTAAGCCCAGGACCTAGATCAGCTGACGCGCTTGCATTCAGCAAGACCAACGAGGCAGTCAAAAATTAAAAGTAAAATGCATGTCGAAATTCAGGATATTTTAAATGTTAGCTGATGCTGAAAAAAATTTTGGCCATTAAACGTATAGTGATTGAAATTATTTGGTATCTTATTTAAGCCAAGAATTTGGCTTTGAGGAGTGCTTCCATACTTTGGAGGATATTAAAATCTCAGTTATTGATTAGAGACAAAATTGATCAAAATTTCATATATTACATAAGATAATATTAAAGTTTTCTGAAAGATGTAAACTTATAATCGGTGGTTTATTCAGTGGTTTAGAAAAAATTTAAAATAGCAAATGACCTAACTGACTCTTATAACTGTACTAATTTTATTTTCTGACTGTTATTTAAAAGTGTTCTAAATACGTCACAAACGTATATAATCCCGAGTGAGAGGATAACGTCCAAGTGCTGCCATCTATCGCGACACTCATATCAGAGATACTTTCACAAAACAAGTCACGTAGTAAATGAGAATATTCGGGCGAGCCTCCGACTTATTTATCATTCTCCTCAGAGCTACACCCCATGAATTTTATACAAGATTGAACGATTTACTGAGTAAAATTGATGAAACATCTATTGAGTGATGTCAGCGCTTGATTGAACAATGTTACGGATAAAGTTGAATTTTTGGCGCATTCACCTGACCTTAAACGGAAAACTTCGAAATTTTGCTGGCGGGGAAATCACAAAGGGTATTGATGGCGA